>JAQGAK010000468.1:0-76092 GCA_034696945.1 Lipothrix lubbocki | reverse complement strand
CGCGCTATCGCGGAGCGACCCCTTCGTCAGTAGCTTTCGAAGAAAGCGTACAAATCGGGGCGAAGCATTGATTTTTTAGCTTCTCTGCTATTGGGTTGCGTAACAACACTATTCGTTCTCATCTATATTTTTAGGCGAGGCAGGCAAAAGCTGCTGCTGGTGGAGCAAAAAGAAGGATGGGTGGTGGAAGTATTTGGATCATAAAAGAAATTTATGATGCAGAAAATTCATGTGAGAAGTTTGAATGCGAATTGGATTTGGCACTCAAGAAAGGGTAAGTTTCTTTGTTGGTTGCGGGAGTTAGCTCCGTCCCGTTGCCATTGAATGGCAATTTTTCCCCTTGTCTTCATTACACTCTCTGCCTGGTGACATTTTGCGTCAATAGTCATTAATAGTGGGGAAATTCATCTCAATCTTTTCATTTTGATCGTTTATACTATACTATGGGCTGGGGGCTCTATATGCTAAATGAAGATGGAAGAGTAATTAAGTCAGGGACTTTTACGAAAGTTCGCCAAATGGCAAACTCGTAAATGTGATGGATGCTTAGCTCTTTTTTGATAGAGGGGAACTTTACTTATTGGAAGGCGTTTAATGTCAGTCTTTATTTAATTCAGGAGGTTCGTGATTGTTGATCTTGGTGAGATGGTTCATTATTCATTATGTTAGAAGATAGTTCATTTTAGCTGTGCTGCTAATTCATTTTTGGCTTTCCACAGAATTTCCACAATTGTGATTGAGCCGCCGGATTTAGCGGAGCAGACGGGTCGATGGATCACGGTTGGGAATTTCTTTCACAAAACCGCTGTCGTTTTTGGTTTGTCGTCTATTCTTTGGTTTTGCCTCTGTCCCAGACAGACCACAGTTTATATGTGCATGACTGGTTGCAGTGTCCTTTCTGCAACTATTTACACCATTAGTTGGCAATCGGATCCGTGTTGCAAGTATCAGGTGATCAAAGCTGCACATATGTTTATATACTTTAGAAAATATTAGAAAATTAACTTTGAGGTTTCGAGGTATTAGATTTGTTTGTGGCCGCGGTGAAGTTTAAACGATATGGTTACTTATTAGTTAGTATAGTTTGCTGCTTGGTTGCGACCGTGGTTATGAAAATTTGGCAAGTGCTCTGGACATCTGATATTGGTATTGGTCGATGTGGTACTGACGGCATCGTATATTATTTCCCAACAGGTAGAAAAGAACATGAGGAGGCTGTCAAGACTACAGATTCCTAGGGCTACCACAGCTGTTGTTTTCCGGAAGCGCGATAACAAGTACCGAACTTTCTTGCACATCTCCGCATCTGTCATGTCCGTGGGCTTTTGTGCTTACGGCATATACAGGCATCGATTGTGAAAATTATTCTAATTATCTGACTTGTATTTTGCAATATTTTTTTTACCTTTGATTAGTAAAAGCAATAATAGTAAATTGCACAATCTTAAAATTCATTTCATGTGGTTAGTTATTCATTATTCTCCGCTGAAATTAGTTTGAAAGTTTTAACATACATGTACTTTTAATGTTTTGTTTGTACCTCCAGAAGTATAAAGTTAAGGTAATTATCTATGCATCATTGATTTTTAGACACTAATTAGTTAATCGGAAAGTTTTTAGTTAAACAGTGAAAATTACTGAGT
This sequence comes from Lipothrix lubbocki, assembly GCA_034696945.1. Lineage (NCBI taxonomy): Eukaryota > Metazoa > Arthropoda > Collembola > Symphypleona > Sminthuridae > Lipothrix > Lipothrix lubbocki. The sequence goes on along the minus strand of JAQGAK010000468.1, from coordinate 74,449 downwards.
GTGGGTTGAATCTCGGGATTGAGAGTTATTGTCGTTGTGACTTGTACACACTTCACTGTACTTGAGATGAGGCTTATGAATTAGCTGTGTGTAATCTAAAAAGTTATAAACTAGTGGAGAGTTATTTGCAACTTCTGCGTCTACAATAATGCTGAAGTTTGTTATTTAATTACATACAGATAACAAGTTTTGACATGCTTTACAACAGGATCAGTTGAACTACGGAAGCGTTAAAAATGAAGATAATTTAGTCGTGGAAGCTGCTTGCTTGGACTCATGGAGGTGTGAATAATCAATGTGAATGAGTGGGAAATACGTGACTGTGGTTAAGTCTTGATGGAAATGTTGGCCACAACTCCCAGTCACATCGTCTACTTCAAACTACAATATGTTTCTCACTCCGAGCGTCTACAAATAGTTGGGTTTTTCGCCCAATTGTTTTGAACATAGCAGCAAAATGACAGTAGGTCCTGCAGAGCTAAAATAAATCTGGAGGACCGCAAAGTCGGCAGCTGTACATTAATCTGATGACTACAAAATGTAATATGAAACACCACCGTGTGCTTGGTGGGACGGAACCGACGCTTTAACCTGTTTTCCTGGCATTGATTTCATTGTAGATATAAGTATCGTTGCTTGTACAACCTCTGTTCTCATTCGCCAAGTTTATGTAGAACTAGCTTATCAAAGTGTTATGGTATATTTGTAAACCTTTGGGTTTTGCTGGTGTGAAGCCATATTCATTGCCAATCTCATTGCCAACAAAGTATCTAAGCGTTTGTACCATATAGGTTCCGAATTTTCGACTTCAAGTTTTATCAACACTACAGTATGAGACTACTATTGCTTAATCTTTGCTTGGAGAATTCCTTTGTATGTTAAGCCATCTTGAAGCTTTTTCCCTGTCACGTTTATCCGTTTAAGTACTATCACCAGTTGTTTTAACAAGGTACATAGACAACAATATGAAGCACCTCCTTTCAAGTGTTACATCCCTATTGATTTAGCTTATTCGTTTCACCTTTACAATCGTGTATACCTTATATTGTGACTATATACTGCATATCTAGTCTGTCAGCTTAAATATAATGTAGTGTCAGATCAATAGTTTTCGCTAAGCTTCTGGTGGGCTGATTAAGTCCTGTTTTTTGGTGATAACGAGTTATGTGTGCCAGAGTCGACTTAAACTGTAGTGACATTTTTACTTCTTTTCATTAGTCATCAAGTCTAATAAGCTATCACCAACAGGAACATAACTTTTCCCTGTGTAGTTAATCAAGAATGAATGAGCCACAGAACATTTTGGCTTTCCCAGCACCTCAAAACCACCTTCCTTTTGGGCTCCCTGCCCTCTTTAATTATCTTGCTCTATGTAGTATCACCTACGCCGTATCAATAGCAGCTCCGACGCAAAAATAATTATCTTTGACCTTTTCGTGACTCCCATATCACCTTTAACCGTGCTGTCAGCACTACATCAGCTCCTTTAACACTAACATGTTATTAATCCACCCTGGCAGGTAGCAAAGTTTGTTTTGACATAAAATTAAGGCGAGAACTGGCTAAACTAGGATTTATGTACATTTCCTCGTGTTTACTTTCCGACACAATCTTATCCCGCTTTTATACCCCCAATCATACTTCATTATCCTGCCATTGTCCGTAGTCTAATTCACTGCGCATCCACAACTAAGAGTGTGCTTGAAACGAAAAAGCCTTTTACATTTTATAGCAACTTACCGGTCTTTCCTCTAAAATTGGAGAGGAACCGTTACTGGCTATTTTAAGATCAAAGGGAGCCTCGGTTGAATAATACCAAATATGATTAACGTTGTTAAAGTACTTTTAAGGTTATAAAGTACAAAATAAATAATCGGATTGGCTTTGAATATTCTAAGGCTTAAGAACAAATCTCGTGGTAGAAATGGATTTAACTTATTTAACAGCGATTAACGGTTGCTCTACTGGGATGGGCGATTAATTTCGTCTGTTAAGAGAGGCTTTGCGTTTTCCAGGAAAATCCTAGTTTAATTCATGTTTTCAGATATTAAACTCCTTAGTGTTGTAGTGGCTTATTAATTTCTAGCGTCCTCATGCTACATCATACCACACATGTGTATAGTATTAGGGCAGACCTAATCCATTCTGGTATTTTAAGTGGTATTCTTCATCCTTTTCACTGTATTATAAAGTGGCCGGGTAATGCAAAGATGATTCCCTACGTGCACATTATTAGCACAACGTTGCAATTTACACATTAGATCCATATGCCTTGTCGTGTCTGCACGCAATAGAAAATCGGCTGTATCATTACTCTAGCGACCGCATTTGCTGGGAATTTGCTGATTACATTATTCGGAATTTATAATCCCGTCTATTACCTCTTTACCATAACTTTTTGAACATTTTTCGGCAACAAATGCCATTTCTGTGGTAATTCGTTTCTCATAAATTGTCTATTAATGTAAGCTCCATTGCTGGAGTACGTGATGAAAACTCCCGACGCGAGTACAATGGCAATCACTTTAAGCACATGCACGTGAAAGGAAATGGAGTTAAATGATTGAAATAACTATAAGTGACGAGTAGAGTGAAGAGGAATTATTATTAGTGAAAGACAAACGGGAAATAACACTTGAAAGTGTTAATGAAAGAACGTCCTTCTCCCCAAAATGATTACGTTAATCTGAAGATGTCAAACGTAATTGAAAAGTTTCCAAGATCTGGGCTTCTTCAGCAAGTAGTAACTATGTACGTGTGTATTAAGGAAAGTGAAAATGTACATTACTTGAACCTTAATGACGACACATGCACTGCATCATTTGCTATGCATATTGTATCAGCAGAAGGAAAGTTACAATTTTGCAAAGTTAACCCCGGTGTGAGAGTGTATACGTTCGTATATGCATATCATCTACATACATAGAAAGTTGCTGATGATAAGAAATGTGGGGTGTGCGACGACGACGAACATACGACATCCCTCTTATGTGCACCGTGAACATTATTAAATGACGTCGTTAAGAACGTCGGCAACTATTAATGTTTCGTTAAACCTGACGAGAATCTGCATTGTCGCATGTTGTCCCGTATACCCTAAACCCACTTCTGCATGTAGGGTGAAAGTAATATTCTATTATATTGTTCTCTTTCCAAACTTGGTACATGGAACACGTTCTGAGAGAGAAAGTACAAAGCAAGTAGTAGTTGAACAGAATGAAACAGTGTATGAGAGCACTTCGGAAGTACGAGTATATGATGACAAGAGTCGAAACTCATTTCCTCCTGGCTCAACACACGACAAGCCAAGAGGAAATGAAAATTCTATTTTAATTCCCCGAATACAAATACTTGATATACAATCCGTTCAGAAATTATTATGATCTTGCTCATGCGAAAATTCATGCACTCTGGAAACAGGCCGGAATACAAGGCAAGACAAGAACCGTAACGGTTACAATAACAATCGAGAGAAAATATGTCAAGGAACTGAAACATCTTTCTCGTAATAGCTAGGCGTATGAGACACTCCAAGGTTCTTTCTTTAAATATCTCATTATAATAGTTTTGCAAAATATCACGATTCACGTTTTTGACACTGATATACATATATCTGTATTTACCCATTTTCTATGTATTATAAGCATGAATTTTTAAATATGTAAAGTATAGCGCAATAAACCCAACACAAGATTTGTTCATATATTTTCGTCATATATCTTTATATAAAAGTGACACTTATTAGGTTTTTTAATATGCGATTTTAATTTTATACTACTGTTTAAAATCCCCAATCAGCAAAAACTGAGTAAACTATACAAAAATATTTGCTTTATCTGTACAGTAATGGCTATTAGTGATAAAATGATCAAAAATAAAGCCAACATCGACGAATCTATTATTTGTGTCGTTAGGTGTAATGCATAGGCCACTCCTTCATTTCCGTATAGCAATAGAAAGTGAAAACATAATAAAGATCATTAAGGACCATTAAGAGGTCTTAGCCATACATAAAAGAAAGCAGAACACTGATCCCAAAATTAACATTGGGCAGGCTCTTTCCGTTATTAGCACTTCACCCTCTTACCCTGAGTAAAAAGTACATATGAGTAAGGTCAAGCAATCATAAAACAAATACAGCCATATGGGATTTCTCGGGTGGAAGTAGACTCAGGTGCATCCTAGTTCCCACCCTTGCTCAAATTCAGTTTGGCTTTTAAAAATAGCTTACAGAATGGAGCAATAGCCGGATCGTAACTGAATTCTAAATGGAACAACACAGTCCTGGGAAACGGTGTGGTTAGGGTATAACCAACTTGTAGACATTACCCTACAGCATGGTTTACTTTTAGTTGATGTATCCATACATATCCTACTAAGCAAACTGTCTAGGTTGGAGTAAAAAGATTGGAGAAGCAATAGTAGGAAAGGAGAAAATCCCAACACGAATAGCTCATGTAACAGGCATCCGGTTATACTTCGGCGTATCATCATTGGAACTAAAAGTAAACTTAATAAAGGCGAACTGCTCAGAGTTTGCTTACGAACGTCATTGGTGAAAGGGTAAAGCTGGACCCATTACCATCATTTTCGTTTACATCTTGACTCTCATCGTAAAAAATCTTGTGAACTCTATACGTTTCGTTTATAGGGAAGGAAGATCATGTGAAAGGAGACACGATGCTCTGTTTCCATATGCTTCTCCAGTTTCCGTATCTCTTCCTAGCCTCTCACCCTTCCCCCAGCTGGGAAGACACTATAATTCTATGCAGAGCGCCTTATGAACCGTGTGCTTTTAAAGCTCAACTATTACGTCTAAAAAGACCTTAGACATTGCATTTCACTATATTAAGTAAAGCGTAGTAGTATTAAAATTGTCTACTGGAAGCAAAGTAGTAGAACTAAACAGTCCATACATCAATACAGAGAAATGGTAATTGAAATTAACTGCCCTGTTAATCTGTTGTTGTCATGCAATCTGATGTTCACGTACTCGTGTACACTATGCATATGCATATCATACGCTCCGGATACGCGTTTGTAACTATCTCTATAGTTCTCTATAATAGATTCTGTCCTAGAAGGATAACAAGACTGGAGAGAAAATAAGCGAGAAAAACATGCAATTACCCAAACTTTATTCAGCACGTGTTGCCAATAATACATTGGCAGGGAGAGTGAGAGAAGAGCGAGGCAAAGTTATGTGTCCGGAAGACCAAGACAATAAGCACCTCCCTATCATTGTTCGCATTCATAATCAAGAATCGTAATAAAAAATAATGCATACTCTGTCGAATATCGCATCTGCATGCGTTATAAACCCACGTTCATTCTTTTGTTCTGCTCTCAACTCATACAGCCATGTCATTGAAAAATGCAAGGAATTTAAAATATTTACGTGCAGAAAAATGCATGTATTTTTAAGATCATATAACTCTTACAGTCAATATATTCATATGACAAGCCAATATGATTTAAAATATGGGAATTCTTATCCAGCAGGATTTTTCCGACTCAACCATCCGCTGTTCACAGTTCAGTGAGGACAACCCCATCTTATTTTCAATATACAATCTGCAGTGTGTACCTCATGCTTAAGATCAAAAGAGGATAAAGGGTGCAATAAATCAATTTACAAGAAGCTACATACCAAGTGTGTGCTTATGTCGTAAAATTCAGGATATTACAATAGAACAGCATATTTCAGTTGGACGTATGTTGTTTTTGCTCCCAGAATTGATTTCGTGTGAGCACTAGTGTATACCACGGCTACTGTTTTAAGTAGGTCTTATAGCAGTGTCTTTGATGAGAAATAAGAGACTGAAGAAGCAATAAACATGGTATTATTAAGAAGAGCTTTAAAAGATTGGGGAAATTATGCAAATACATATATAGGACGACGGCATTCTGTGTCTGCTTGAGACTTTCCTCCTGTGCTTGGCAACAATAAAGACAAAGTGCTTTTAGCCTAAGAAACTATAGGGGAATGAAGCTTTTATGTGACGGTCGTCGTCAACGTTCTCCTACCCTTCGTCCTGTGTGAGAAACAGAAAAGAAAAGTTGCATTGCAAGTGAAAACACAGCTGGAGTCAGACTCTTCTCTCACTCGCGCCCGATTCTCAAGTACTTCCACAGGGATATAAATAGTAAAGGGTTAGGTCCAATGTGCTTGCATACCTATTTACAAGAATGTATATTGATATACACACATATACATGGAAACCTATGCATAGAATAGAATGAACAAGAATCGATCCAATCGATATAAAACAAAGTTTCCCCTTCTCTCCTTTCTCTTCCGCCAGCTACAAAGAATACCAGACTTGACGTATGCATGTATACATAACCGCCGCCTTCTCTCACATTCTCTTATTCTATTGATTGTCAGGCAAATACGTAGAGAGGGAAAGGTGAAGAGGTAGAGAGAGAGACAAGCATTACACGTAACAGCAAGACTTTCACAACAACTTGTGTATTCTGTAGGATAATGGAAGTGCAAGGGAGAAGAGTGTGTGATATGTATTCATAAGTATGATTTACCCTTAGTACACACACTAGTCTTTTAATATTAAATTTTAGCCTGTCCATGACCAAACAAGGGAATTGCCTTATTTTTCCTTGTCTCCCTGCTCTGTACTAGTACAATAAACCATACAGGAGTGCTGGTTGTGTGACTTCCGATACTTTCTCCGTTTTTTGGAACCTCGGATTTTTCTAACTATGTGTCTAATAATTTAGAAACTTTTACTTTTCCCCTAACATTATATGTTCCAAACAAAAAAGTGTCTGTGACTTCCTTTGGTAAATTTGTAAAAATAACTGCGAGCAAATATTTTGACTCTATAGGAATTTCATTAATTTTTACATCTAACTAACTTTACAACAGCGCAACAACCTGAAAATTAAAATTTAGAGCGCTGATGGTTAAACAGAGCTTGCTTCAAGTCACAATTTAAACTTGTGAAATTATCAAATGACACAGTTATATACACTATACCTAGAATAACAAGTTAAAAGTACTGCGAACCAACGGAGCAAGCACGGAATTAAATTTCATGGAATCATTAACTACTGCGAAAATGAAGGAAAGGCCTGGAATAAGTAATAACTTATTGACGCTGCCGGAACGTAAATGAACTCCGGTAAATTTTGTAAACAGCCATAGGTCATTTATCCATGTGTGCGTGTGTATGTATCTACGTTTGTGTATATCCAAGCCGTTTACAGTAAGTTGAGTGGTAAGTACAGTCAAGCACTGCTTGGCCGCACTTACTTATAGCTTTTACCACATTAGACTCAACGCGTTTTGAATTCATGAGCTGTTGGTCGTCGTTCTCCGTTAGAGTCCCACAGCCATAACATAACATCCAGTCACCCCAGGAGACGCGAACATACTTATACGAATATAAAACAAACCTTGGGGAAAAGTTGAGACAAAATCTATATTGAGGACAAACTGTATTTCCACTGAAAATTATTACACTATATATACTACACGTACTTTTAACTCGAAAATGGGTTTTTGCGTGGTATATAACCTTAACATGTTATACTTAATATGTATCTTTATCTTATGCTATCTGCCATACATAAGTTCAGCTACATAAATGCTTGTACGTAGGTATGTATATACACAGTATAACATGTATTGAAGTGCTTGGAGTTTGCGGTTCAAGAATAAATCCATCGGCGAGCAGTATGCAGAACAGGTTAAAATGGTGGTTGCATTTGAATTCATGTCAATCTTTCTACTTCAAAACATGTTATGACATGACCAGTAAGAAAAAAGAAAACGAAATGCATGTCATGCAAGTTGACTTGCTTCTTCTTAAGCAACTTTTACTTGCCATTATTATTGCGTTCTCTCTGAAGTTACATCTACTACTAGTACGTCCTCATCTGGTCGTGAGGCCAGACATAATACTTCCCTTTACAGGATCAAGCCTTACCTGCCAAAAAAGTCAGTCATGCAGAAAACCATGAAAGGATTTCCCATGCAAGCCCAAAACCTGTATTTAAATTGTGAAACCGAGACGGATTTCGGGATTCCGTTTCTCTTCTAAGCACTACTACAAAAACCAAAAGCTCCATTACAAAAAATATGTCTCCGGTGTCTATCTCCTTCGTTTGTTTTTCCTATAGTCACAAAGTATACATAGGTAAATAAATGAGGTATATGTCAAGTATACGTACATGTGAATATACACTCGAACCTACTGAAAAGAATAGGTTAGGGGAAACCGATAGGATTTAAGGTCTAAATCTTTTTGGAAAAATCTATAGCAGAAGCTCAGAAGCTTATCAAGTATATAAATCTACGGAGAGAGCAAACTAAATCCTAAAACCGAAGCTTAGATGGGGATCCAGAGAAAATCTGCATAAATCCTGCATGTATTAATTCTCCAATTTACCATTGCAGACACTAGGTTACGACGTCCTTTCCATCCTTACACATATAAACCTTAGCGAGTTTTTCATAGACAGCCGTCAATTTGATTAGTACAGCTGGAGTTATTTTGTGTTCTAGAACGACCAGTTGTTTACCCTACCTTTTCACAGACTTATATAACACTCATTTAAATTTGTAATAATAATCCGTGAGAATTTACATGTCAGATAATTACAACAATTATAGGTAGCTTCTGTTTTTATTAAAGTTTTAGTTGCCGTATCTGAGTTTCAGTATATGCAGAGTTTACATTCCTATATACGTTGTAGGTATACACTCTATAAAACGGGGATTGTCATGTACAACTTACAAATATAACTTCTTAAATAAAATCAGGTACTTTGGCGAGAGGATGTAAAAAACTTGAAAGCAACTTTAGTAAATAGGAATTGAAAAGAGAGACGGATCGCATTGTGAAATTCATTCTTTCCCTAAGCCCAGGAATATATACATACGTAGGAGAAATCCATGTTTGCCCTTGTGCACTGGCTTGTATCCACAATACAAAAAGCAGTGTGTGTTACAATGCAGTATAATACACGAGAGTCAATTGAGTTGCTAAGGTGAGGGGAATTGTACTTACTACTCTATGCATGTATACGACTTTGTCCATGCTTTCGAAATAGGCAATCTGCTGCAATGCTACTGTAAACCATGAGGAAATCCCTGTGGCTTTCATATGCTACTTTGAACTTGTGGGTATTCTATATATGACCCAAAAGATTCCCCGTATATTTTACGGTTTTGTTTCCTTCTCGGTTGTCTCATCTCTCGAACATACGCGGGAGTATGTCGGAGAATATGTTTGGAGTATACGTATATAAAATTTAGTTTGAGTCTCACAGTGAGATAAAGCCCGATAAGGGTAATACCGGGAAAGAAAATGAGAAAAGTGTGCGTAATTCAACTGTAAATTGCTATACATGCATACACACACTCACCAGCTTCCTCATCGTATTTATTTCCCAGGCTTTTCAAGTTGGACTGTGAAAACCAACATTCTTCCATTAACTTTCCCATATGCTTTACGAGGCTTTCATTTGTAAATTCCAAAATAATATACCTTCCATCTTTCTCTCTGCGTTCTCTTAACTGCCGTCAAATTAATTCCAGACTATATGTATGAAACAATTCTCATCAGCCATTATTTTCTTCCTGTGTACACATCTGTAAGGCTGAATGAACTTATAAATAGTAAGCCTGCAAGATTCTATAAGAGTAAAATATTGCACTACCTACAATAGATTTAGTACTACAGATCTACTACAGAAGATTTGCAGTACATATATTCTGTATGCCAGCACATCAGTTTATTCATAAGCTGAATTAACGCTACTGCCGAAGTCTGTGTTTTACAAGTATGTATATACACAATAGAATTGTTGTCACAATTACCAATTAGTGTGGTCGTTATATGTGGACATTCCTACAAACGTCTAATGAAAATATGTCGATCCAGTGTGATGAAATACTGGCAGAATTAGCTCGATCGACGTAAATGTAACATAGTAGATGCAATGAATGTACGCCTGTATAATGAATATACTTCATAATGAATATGTACCATACGCTGCAATATTTTATCTCAAAACATATTATTAATATAATGCGCAAAACAGTTACTTTGAGGGAATACAAAGGAATAATGCTTTGGCTAGGACAAATCTCCAGTATTAAGTTAATATACCGGAAGTTATACTTATGTTTTAATATGATGTAGCTTGTTGGTAATTCTATAATAGTACGACAAAGAGTTGCGAATAAGCTACTCATCTAATATTGTTGGAAGTAACAGTAGATATCAGTAGATATGTAATATCAAGTATAATACACGATTCTAAACCAAAACATTGATGGCACGTGTTCCATGTAATAGTATCTAACTTTAAGACGAAAACATTTCCCAAGTGTCTCGTTGTCAAAGCCAAGGTCAGAAAATAGAGGAAAGATTAGAGGAAACACCACAATTGAGAGTCACATTTGTGAGAAGATAAACATGTTTTCCGCCTAAGCTCACTTAAACTTCAGCTTGGTTGATCACATGAAAACAAGATCATGAGTGAGACAAAAACCCACAAAGTTGTTTGAACAAAAGAAAAAATAAAGGAGCAACTTATTATTCTTATAGAGGAACAATTTGTGCTTGGATTCTAGGGTAATGAAAACCAAAAAAGAGGAAATGAAAAACGAATGAGGAAACGAAAAACTGAATGAGGGAAGAGGAAAAAGAATGTGAATATGAATTTGTACACAGCAGGAAGAGCAGCATGCATAAGATTTTGTTAATAAGTTGTGTTACATTATAGAGCGTTTCTATTATCACGGCCTGTTCTGTTGTGGGTTTTGGAATTTCGTACAAGTAAAGAGGAGGAACCAGAGACAGATATTTTTATGCAAAAGTAGAGTTAGGTAGAAATGCAAATCCTACACTGCACATCTGCTACTGCCACCCTTTCTCTCTGTTTATAGTTGTCTCTGGTCCGACTGGAATAATATTTCTTTCCCAGGAAATGGTAGTCCTCTTTATAAGAAACCGAACTAAGTGCAGGAGGAGAGAGGAAAGTATACATGTGTATGTATGTGATTGCAGGATTCAGTTGTATCCCTGGTAGGACTCGAAATGAAAATGGTGCTCGCTGTTGTGAAGCGGAAGACAATTTATCTTTTGCTGGTACTTCCATAAGGATTTCTTTCTCCAAGCCTTTGCATCTAAATTACGTTGTTGGTACAGCAAAATTGTACGATATGTCACTACACCAATCCCCACTATCAGTATCCCACCATGTACACTCCTTATGCCAGGACCGAACTCTTGTCAACCTTTCTCATTTCATAAATAGCTGACAATCTTATTTGTTCATGGAGTTGAACAAGGACGACGACGATAAAGGGAAGGACTACAAAGTAGCAAAAGTTTTGTTCTGTCATGCAAATTTCAAATTGCTATACAATGTCCTCCACTCAGTTGCAATTCAAGAGAAATCTCGTATTATTATTTCTCGTACCTGGACATTTGTTGCTCATTGGCCAGAATTCATAAAATATGTGTTAGGTTTTAGCACTCTTTTCATCATATCATTTGCTCCCGCTTTATTGGACAATCAAGTTCTTAAATGCATGTTTACCATCAATTTACTACTCTTCAGCTCTCTGGAGACTAACTTATGCTACATTTTGCTTCGTCTTTGTTTATAATCTTTGCTTTTATACATATAAATGTTGTCTGGATGTTGGTACATGTTTCGCATATATGTGCAACCCCAAAAATATCCATTTAATACTTTTAGCTCGAATGCAAAATATTTTTGCACTTTTAAATATTTGTAGTATTATGTTCAGCTTTATTATTTGTTCCACGTCCGTGATTAGACTTTTGTAATGTTGGGAGTTCTACAACAAAATTCATACCACTGGTGGTGGTGATGCATCTTCATATCTGTAATACACTTTATCTTTTCCTATGTATAAATATTAGTTCAAGACGAAGAACATAGTGGTATAGGCGACACGCGAAGAAAGTTAGGTCCGTGAGTTAGTTTAGTGTTTACAGGGCATATACCATGAGTTTAGTTTCCATTCTGTCGCTTTCGTCAGATTGAAATAATAGCATCAGGGGGGTTCCCTGGCGTTGCAGTCTGCATCGAAATCACAAATCTCATACTATGGCTCAGTACATTTCTTACAATTTCTTCCCCTGTTTTTTACGGGGGATGGCAACATACACGAGCCTATATATTTATATAAGGACCTTTAGTGTTCCGCAACAAAGACAAACTAAATATTAGTTATATTCTTCCAATAGTACACTAGAGGTTGCACTTGTCGTATGTAAGCTTTCCCTAATGCAACATTCTCCACACTCTCTTTTCCAAAGTATAATTCTAATATTTTTATTATTTCCAGGGTATCATATTCGAAAGAGCACACTGCTGTGCCGTGCCTTCAACTCAAGCGGAATGAGATGCAGTGCAACCAGGGGGATGGAAACCGGTGGAGCTTGCAAGGAAGAGACGAAGACTACGAAACAGGGGGAAGTTTTATTAATTCCAGGATTAACATTTTCCAGACAGAAACTTAGAAATAAATGGAAGACCTACGGAGTAGTCGTTTCAGCTGGGGAAGATCCACTTTATTAATACCTTTTGTTGATATATTAATGGCAAATTAGAAAAAATTTCTTCCTAAAATAGAGACGTCGCTTTATTCCTCATCATCAGAGATGCAGTGGTTACACCGGGCGGTTTGTAATTTCCAAATGATTACCACAACGGAGGGGAAATTGTTCAGAGGTTTCCTATAAACTGAAATATTTTGTGTGGAGTCATCTCCCCACAGCCTGAAGCTTGTCCTCAGTTTTTGCAAATGACTTCCCACGAGTTAGAACCCTCCCTATGCATTAGCAAGTGTATGGAAATCAGACCAGAAGCGAAGATGGTTTTCTTCAGGAAAATAACAAGGAAGAGCGATAGTTTAGGCCAGAGATAAGGCATATATCCGGGGCTTTAATAAGCTTCACCATAGACTATTTCTTGATGGTATGGCCAAGGCAAAAATAACAAGGAAAGTCAATGGAGAAACTAACACAAGTAAAAAGGGCCCCAGGGACAAAACTTTGTTTACCAGTGAACGCCTTCTTTCTTTTTAGACTTAGTCTTGGCAGTTTCCTTCAAAACCTAAAGGCAGAGAGAGAGTTAAGAATTGGTACGTGGGCTGGCACATATGAGACGCTATGAATAGATGACAGACGACGAGTCAACAAAGCTGGAAGGAACGCATCTTATTTCGCCAACCATGCATGCTCCATGTCTCATCAAATCCTCCGAGACCTCCTTAATACTTAACAAGTACTTTTTGGAATATTGTATAAGACCACATATTCTATCGTTCCGGGTGATACTTATTATATATACATGCGTGTGTTTATAAGTCAATAAGTTTCAGCATATGTACATACGTGTCTAAAACTTTCCATCTATGGAGAAAATCAACTCTACGTAAACCTTATCACCATAATGATAATATTCTGTAGTTGAATCGAACGATGAATACCAGCTTCCCGATCTTATTCTTCAACGCGTATGTGTGGTCTGTGATTGCCCCCCGGACTGAATCTTTTTATCACAATCATTTCACTTAGGTATGTACATATGCATTGTATAAGTATGTAACATTTTATATCCTTATCCGCTATTTTGCTCGAAATATGACGTCAAACGAAAGATATTTTAAAGCATAGCCATACACCAGTAAATTACATTTACTGATAGTTATTTCAGTATAAATTATTAAACCCAAATCTATTTAGTACAGAACTTGCGGAAAATACGAGAGCAGACACTTTTACACATGTATAAAAAATCATTTCAAAATATCTGCGAACGAATTTTCGTCTCATTCCTTATTTCTTTGGTTTGCATTCATGTTTTCGTCGTATTCATCAATCCTAATTAACAGCCTGTGTCTAGATGTTCTATTGTCTCAGAGAAAACCATAAGAAATCCAGTTCACTAATTAGAAATATGTTTAGTGAAGAGTGTAGATACTACAAACGCATACTTTTAGACACTCCTTCTTAAGGGCAACCACATCAAGGTGTGCTCCACTGTGAAACTAAAACTAATAATAAAAGACGACGTCTGATCGTGGAAACTTTTCCTCTAACTTTTAATTAATTCCTTTGTCCAAAAAGTGGCGTGCAATATATGATGTGTTGACTAAAATCAGTTGAGAAGCTGAGTCACATAGTTGTGAAAGTAGTTCGTTGAAACCATAAAATATGCGTTCTAGTGCAACCAAAAGTAATTATTGTTACTAGGGAAAATACACCGAACATACATATATAGTCATACCGGATGCTATTTGATGTATTGTTATAGCCAAATTAATTATTTACTAGTCGGTGTAATTATATTAATTATTTAATTAAGATATTAATTAGTCCATAAGCATGAAGCGTACACCTTGTGTACGACTTATGTTCGCAGGACTTGTCTCGACGACTTTCCAGTCAGGTGTGGAAAGTTCGACATGAGACGATCAAGCGAAGGATTTGATTTAGTTTGTTGCGAAATTTGATTATGCTTGGTCCAAGTACTACGGAATGTATATCGAAGCTATTCCAGACTACTACGATCGAGGTTACTGGAGATACAGAGGGACTTTCAAATAAAACAAAATTGTATTGGTTTATTTGTCTGTTTTCCATAAATGAAAAAAATTCGATTTTTTGTTGCTGGTTTTTTATACAGCACATGTTGGTGAATCAGATTGAGGACACTGGCTGGCACTTATATTTCCAGGAAGAAGTGTAATAATATAGTGTAAGTGTCTATATATATGCATTTGCCTGCATGTGCGTCAGAATATTTCCTTTTCCAGTCAAAAAATTATGGCAACAGATGGACATTATCATTCTGGCTGTTCTCGCAGGAACTCCGTGATTGAAATTCTGAAGAGGTTATCGTCATCAGTAGGAGTCTACGGGTAGTTCATTGGTAGAGGGGTTAATAAAATTTATGAAAGGTACAGCCCTCTGGTTGAAAGTGTCCTCAGGAGAGAAATAATTCCAAAAGCTTTCAGCCCATACACTGGATTATTGCAATTGTCGCAAAAGAATAAAAATCTCCGGTGGATTGTCATTTATTTCAGTAATTGTTTACTCGGCGACTATAAAAATACTAGGCTGTCCAATAGTGAACTCTCATAAAAGTTTTCATTTCGGACAAACCTTTATGAAATGCGACTATGAAAATATTTTGCACTTTTACCGAGTCTATGAATTCCATTGTACTACCGTGGCTGTGAGTAATGAAGGGATTTACGAACTTAATGACACTGGTGAGTGCGTCATAGGTTGCATTATTATGCTGAGATGCTCCAAAGAAATTTATGAAGTCTTAAAGCCATGCGAGATACTTTTATGGCAACAGCTATGGAGTAAGTTACTCCTTCTACCGTTGGATATACCAAAATAATTACTGCTCATTTAAAATGCCGTGACAAAAGTGCATCAAAAAGTCAAGGAGTCAAGCTAGAGACATGATTAACATCAACAGCAAGGAATCTTTCGGAGTTTCCAACCACTTCAAATCCCCTTCTCAAAGATCACAATTTAATCGCAATTATTCCAATTGTAAAGAGAGGCGTGGTAAGAAGAAGTCGATTAGGGCCACGATGTGGGTGTCAAATCTGGAAAAAGATCAAGACCGTCAGCGCTTCCAGCTCTTGGTTAATGACTTCTCGGCGTGCAGACTGTAGCTTCCCGCCAACTCCCTGATTTCTTGGTTCGTTGTTATTCAAGCGTTTACCTCGTTTGCATGGCTAGTTCGGGAATGTGTATTATATGTATGCGGGGTGATGTCAAGTAACAAAAACAAGTACATAAGTGGATTCACAAGTACTACGAATCTTAAATTGTATCATTATGCTTAGTTAGTGTACTATTATGTGTATACTTATACATGTTATTATACGTAATAACGTATCATCATGTGCTGTATGACTACATTCTATGGACTCTGCCTTCTTAGCAGCTGAGGCGAAATTCAAAAGCGAGATAGCATCTTTCCAATCGAAGTAACTATCCAATTCCTGCCTGAATGAATATAAAGGAAGAATCAATCCAGCATTATTTATAGTCACCCGTTTGGAAATATCGCATGACCGATTTGGAATCAATTGTGAACAACAACTACACTCAGCTCCATTCACCTCAATTTAGCTTAATTTTGTCCGTTTTGCTGTATACTGCAATTTTTATGCTACCCGGGTGTACTCCAAATTTTCGAATATCTAGGTTGGGTCTGTTTGGGATTCATCCTACTATTGTCTATAGTCTTACATTTTGTACTTATACGAAAGTACCTAGTGTAATACTATTTATCCTTATATATGGCAGTTGTAAAACCCACTTTAGAACGCTACTATATGCCGTTCTTTATGCTATAGGTAGGCTTTTTAATCTCTAAATCCCTGGTTACAAGTTGCGTGCGAGCCAAATTTGTTTTTCACAAGAGCAAATGTCATGATGGGAATGGGTAAAAATCCTGTTTCCAAGCCCAAAACGGGCTACAAATTGAACCTTCCCCGTTTGCTTGTCCTTTGAGCATAAAAAAGTAGTTGTTATCAAATGGGAAAAAACCTTTTTAAGTGTTTGCTCTGTGAAATAACATGGGAATAATCGATGGCTTATTTGACTACGTAAACAATCGAAGGAGGGAGGAAAGAAACGGAGGCCATTTTGTCAATAATAAGTCTAGTGTTCCTTTAAGAGTCCAAATGTCGTCCACACTAACTTCCTGTCTTATCTGGCTTTTTTACTTCGTAAGTCTATAGTATTATATTATGTAAAACTTTGTATATCTATAGCGTCTACTTTTATAAAAAGTATAGTTTTCAGTAGTACAAGTATAATGTAAGCTACTAAGTGTATTTAGACAGTGTACGTATGGTTGAATTTTCGAGCACTACTCCTGCTCTACTTTTCCGGGGAAATAAACATGGCTCTTGTATTTTATAATATCGAGAAATGTATACTACAATGCTCAACTACCTGATACATGCAAAATTTAGTAAACGGTAGCGTGTGCTGATGAAAAAAATCATGTTTACATATTTCCATACATATTTGGGTGCATTGGGCAAAGGAAACCATGTTTCTTTAATGAAATACTAAAAAATCTTTCTATTTACTCCATTGAGATGGTTGAATGGTGGAGTAGGAATTCAATATTTTTTCATACGTATAAAAATCCCTCCGCTTACGCATTCATGAAATTCAATGAAATCACCGTAGTTATTTTCTTTATTCTCGCTATCCTGCTCACAACTACTATACTTTCATTTTCCCAGTATACAAATATCATTTCAACATTACGGATGCATATCCATGATCAAAAGTATTATACTCACCTCTCATGCGTTTCTCTTTTGTGGAGATATTTTTTCAATTGAAAAAACTTTCTATACGAGAGAATATTACTACCCTCATTTCCCCCCCTTGTTCGCAGAGAAATGAGTCTTGGAGCTTATTTCTACATATTGTAGTAATAAAAATCATTCAATTCCAATAGTCTGGAAAGTTT
Organism: Lipothrix lubbocki; assembly: GCA_034696945.1. Taxonomy (NCBI): domain Eukaryota; kingdom Metazoa; phylum Arthropoda; class Collembola; order Symphypleona; family Sminthuridae; genus Lipothrix; species Lipothrix lubbocki. The sequence continues at coordinate 56,917 of JAQGAK010000468.1, read as the reverse complement.
CCAGAGGTATGCTAACAACATTTGCTGACATACTTTTCTATTTATGCAGTCTCATCGTAAATAGTGCACCCATGCAAAATAGTTTACAGTCATCAAACATATTGAAATGGTAATGTTATTGAAACTATTCTTGGTATTACAAAGGAAGTGCATATATACTGATAATACTACATTCTGCTTCGGAAACATTGAATGAACCATAAGAATGGATAAATTACAACAGGTGCTCAACAATATTTAATCGAATGTAGTGCATGATTTATAGTTTCAACTTCTCGTAGCGCAACTGAACTCCATGTCGAATGAATTATGAAGATCCAGATAGGAACAGTTTCTTTTGATTTTATAGCTTTTTAGATTAGGTATCCTGTAAATTGCGTCGTAAGAAGCAGACTCTTGCAGAAATCACTGCTGCCTCATAAAGACTAAAAAACATTCAGGTTTATGAACATTATGAGAAAAACATTGAGAATATGCATGAATATATGAGTATAATGATAATAATATTTAAGGAAAATGAATTTCACCACTATCAGGAATGTCATGTTGTTGCGATTAGCAAAACTGTCTAAAAAGCCGAATTATAATAAGCAATAACTTGACTATCTTTAACAACAAAACCGACATCGTAACCGTCTCAAAAATGGCCACTAGCAAATTTGTCTTCAATAGCAGAAGTGGCATCGTTACGATCTCTACGGCAACAGAACTAATATTGTAACAGCCTCTTGAAACAAATTTAGTGCCATAACCGTCTGGAGCAACATCACAAAACATGGCAATAGGTGATAATGAATTTGAAAAAACTATGGTCAAATTGTTACGACATATAGCTTCTACACGCTTCTCCGCGAGCATTACTCTATTTATTACATGCACAAAATAAAGCATCTATATATCTACCAACAAGCAGTGCGAATCCTCAGCTTTTAAGGATTTTGAAGCTGGAAATTAGTTGGTTATGTAAGCAAAATGCAAATAGCTGCTGCTTGGCGGGCAGTGTTATAAATAATTTATTTTTATAACCAAAAGCAAGACCATGAAGCGTGTATGACTGGGAAGAAATAATGCATAAGGTGTAGGTTCTGATACGGTACTAGACCTTAACCATTCCAAATACTTACTGACACGTTCCCAAGACATTTTGCACAAACTACATATATTCTATGCAGGAATTGTTTTGCATACCTATAAAGTCTAACAACTGAGCAAACTTCCGCGTTGTTAACTTACATAACGGATGTAGTATATATATACATTACAAGACCAAAATATTACCCAGCAATCTAACATATATAACCTACTACCGACACATAGAATAAAACATTCTGTATACCACCACTTCTATTACTAGAAGTAGAAGTGCTGAAAGGAATTTTGTATCTGTTATGCAATCCATGGTAGAATAGCTTGTGGATTTTAATGCAGGAATCCATTCTCGAGATCCTGGGAGAGTGTCGTCAGTACATACAGAATACATGTTGTAACTGTTATTCAAGGAGTCCTGGCACGTCTAACCATATAGGCTGGAGAGCCAAACCTGGTTGTAAGTTTCACCAGTAAGCTATTATTGCAGGAGAGAAAAAGTCCGTGAGGAAGGAAGAAAGCTAGAAAAACTGTATAGTATAAGGGAGTGTATAATAGAAATATACATACATACATATGCACCAACACTGTAGGAGCTCCTCGTGAAATTCTTTACAATTTTTCTATTCAATATTCTGAGTACACCAACTCGCAGCGCCTAAGATTACGTGGACAGTATAGTATTCCTGCATTGTAGTAACTCTTCTATGTACCAACCTACATGTATGTCAAAACTGATCAGGAGGACTAGCTAAGGTAGCATTTACCTTCTACAAACTACTATTTCAGTAGACACCCCTACAGAAAGCTCAAAATATATCCATACTTTCCATACCCAGCTGTACCTGCTGGATCTAATAGTATTTTACACTATGTTATACTACAATGCCAAAGTTGTAACTTACAAGTACAGAATTCCGAAACGGACTTTAAGCACGAATGAACATTTTCAAGATCGACAGCACAGACAGGATTTTTTACATGGGAATGAAAATTCAAAGGGTCCCTGTACTTTCAAACCAAGTTTCTGCATAAATGTACTTCTTGTGCAGTTCAACCACACTCAGAGTCAGCCCAAGCACCATAAGTTTTTGATAGAGAATCTTTTTCATATACTCTATTACTTATATAATATATATTAGTAAGTATGGTAACTAAATGTATACATTTTTGTACAGAGATTCTTCACGAAGTGTAGTTACTATTCGCACACTGCAATAGCTTTATGCGTCTTGCATACGAATCCGAGTCACTCTACTATATTTCACCAGAAATGTCAATTACCTTGGAGAAATTACCATTTTCCATTTAGACCCCGCTAGCTTTCATATGTGGCAGTAGGCAGGTGGGTGTTCATAATGGGACAATTTTCTCCTAAGATTTGAAATTTCCCGACGTGTACACAATACATATATACGGCACGCTGCATGCTGTACCCACCCATCGGAGCTGGCGTGAGAAAACTTACGGAGATATGCAGACCATAAGTTATTGCGCTACCTTGACAGGAAAAATTCATTTGTGTTAACACCGTTCCATGCTCCATCTATTACAACACCGCACTCTACATATAGATACAGAAACAGGGCCAAAGAAGAATGGTAGACTCATGAAGAAAAACTGAAGAATGAAACTTACTGTGTGTGAATTGTGTACAGAAAGGAAGGAAAAGCTTTTGTAACCCAGGAAAAAAATTGGACAACTCAACCCATAATATGTAGTACTACTAGGAAACAAGTTGAACGAACGTCTTTGTAGGATTCCATGAGTGCTTATTTTTTCTACATTAATACGGCATGTTCTATAAATGTAGGGTATTTTTACCGAGGAACCACATGAAGATACACAATAACATAGATGTATTAACCACACGCCTATACACAACTATAAATTTCTCTGAGTTCCCAATTTCTTATATGTACAATGGCATGAAAGAATGACTTTTTATCCAAAGATATACAAGGACCTTTTCTTTCTCCATCCCTAACACTCAAACCTTTTATCTATTGTTAGATGCTATTGTAGTATTCCAATAAGGGAAGACACTTCCACTCGCCAAAAAATAAGGAATACAGTCAGAGGCTATATTTCATTATAACAATACAAAGGGCAGGTATACTACAAGCTAAGACAGCAAGTACAAAAGGTGAAAACTCTTCCTACATACGTAATGCGAATGGACAGTGTGTCGTTGTGGCACCTACTTGTAACCATGGTTTGTCTATACATACAGATACTTGCTGCTTATATGTGCATGTGTGGAAATACGTGCAAGTTTCTTAAAATTTTGCAAGTCAACCCACAAATGTAGTAAAACCGTTCTAAACATACTATTGGCTTACTGCCTTGATTGAAACCCCTTTGAATTTCAAAGTACATAAGCTTCTGCCTTGACTTGATTTTTGCTAAAATTCCATTTAACTTTCTGTATTTACTTAGCGGAAGTGGGTTTACCTACAGCGATGAAGTTGGTATATCGACTCGTGGTTGGGTCACCAACTTTTCACTGCTCGACTTCACAATTTTGTTATACTCATTCACTTTGCAACTTTCTAAGGCTTTTCTGTTGTAACATACATACTTTGGTTTGTTAAAGTTTTCCGAAAAAACAATATGTATGTACCATCCAATTGCTTTGTGTACAAAACCAAAACTACAGGACTACCGAAGCTTTGTTAAACAACGTGTCATACCGTTAGTACTATTCTAGGGTTGAATCTACGGGTAGCTTGAAACAATTTAGTGGATGCAAAGCGTGCCCTTGTGAGTTTTCACCATGATGAATGCTGCCTATCTTTTAAACTTGAAGAGCTAGTAATTTAATTTCAAATTGCATAAGCGCGTAAGACATTCTTTGTTTTCTTAGTTGTTCTTATAAATAATGCAAAGTTGCAGTATTGTGAGCTTCGGCCCTAAATTTGGAGGCTTCGTGTAACTCTAAACTTGTATTTCTTGAGAAATTACACAGGGAAGAATATTCTCGGGTACTAAATAAGCTAAATTTGGAAGAAAGAACAAAAGTGGAGGGGAAAGATGAATAATTTAATATTGCCTTGAGGAATATCCAAATACTGTAGGAGACTAGGCTCTACAGTGAACTAAGCAATAAAAGATGGAAAGTAAAGCAATTTGCTGCTTCAAGGGTGAAAACTCTTTCAGGTAAAAAATAGTAAAGTACTGATTAAAAGTAGAAAGATTCCCACGGAATGATCAGCTAGAGAGCAATAAATTTGAAAATTATTTTAATTTATAATATCAAGAATGTGTTGAATGGTCCGGTTTATAGCCCACCAAGTCCACACAATTTTCTTATTGGGACTACCACAGTGCTCTGCAGTAAGAAGGAAAAGGCAATAAGGCTGGTTGGGCAACCGTTCACAGTCGTTATTTCTATAGAGAACTACTGGTAATATTGCCATTCGGAGCAAGTGCAGGTAGTTTTGTGGGTCGTCTAGGAAGTGAAATTTGGTTGAATTTCAAAGGAGCTTATGTTATATATAAGAGTTATGATCCTGCCATATGCGACAATGGATTCGAATTGTATGGCAACAGTATTTATTATGGAGAAACTATTATATGCACAAGTATATGTGCTATATGACGCATTAGACGGTTTGAGGTGCACATTCAAGTTGTTGAGCATAGAGTTTTAAGCTACACGTTTGGGTGGAGAAGTACATGTCTACAGGAAACACAGGCGAGAAACTACTCATAGGAACTACAGCTGAAGAACTGCAGTCGTCGAAGAACTACAGTTAAGGAACCTGAGTATTCAAGATGTGGTACTTAAACTTTTTAATATGATTTCATTTATATGTAGTATTATTATCGTACATTTGAACTTCTACACACGGATTACCCTGTTGAAGTATACTATAGCATACTACTCAGAGCATCTGTAGAAGAACCAGAGAGTCGCCGAAATTCAAGAGCAGGGAAGAGAATTCAATTGTTGCGTTTAACATTTCCATCTTTTCTCTTCTTCAAAGAAATAATAATCTGGATGAAACTAAAATGATTTTCTTGTTCACAGAATATTCGACCATAATCTGCATATTATGTACAGTAGATGTAGGTGAAGATATTATAGATAATTATATTCTTTGAAGAAGAAACGCATTAGAATTTATATGGTTTATAGTAAATGTAAAGGATAACAGGTATACGCTTTATATTAATAGAATTATTCACTTTAGTTCAGTGGCTGCAATCAGTTTAGCATGGTGTTGCTGCTTAATAAGGCAGTATAGACATGACGGCAGCAATTGTGCATATAGGTACTTGAAGCTGTATATAGTGAAAGGAGAAGACAGAATGAGAAAAGCCATTTCATTTAAGATTCCGCCACCAAGTCATGTAGTTTGTGGTTTGGCCCAAGTCTGCTTCAAATGACGGCCATTTCACAGTCCTCTTGTAATAATCTCGTCACATTTTATTTCACTTGAATAGCCGTCAAACTCCCTCGCTTCCCACCATTATTCCTACGGCGTACTTATATGCCCACGGAGCAGTGCAGGCTGTCGTTCCTATATTATTATGCCTATTGCAGACAATTGTACTAATGTCCACACAATAATCTGCTGTCGCCTGCTCCAAACTTGCCAAAACCAACTCAAAATTGCTGCTTCGGGAACTGCACAACAACTTTGAAAAAGGTAATTAGTCAAAAATCAACAACCGTCTTACTCCTAACACTTCACATTCAAACAGGAATCTGCAAAGCCACTCACTTCTATTTTAGCTACGGATGACGATCAAAAATGTAGAAATAGTGTGTGGAACGAATAAAATAGCCTCTTAATAGTCTTTTGCTACACGTCTTTCATAAATTTTCAACTAATTACAACTCCCGCTAAAAGCTTCAGTTGTTGTTAGCAATTACAGGTAAACAGAAAATTAAGGACTGCGTAGTAGTGAGAGGTAATAAGGTTTCTGTAAAGTGGGGAAAAACCCGGCGCACACACGAGCGACCATGAATAATTTCGATGTACATGTACAGACTTACATAAATGGTGGTAGTACTATATATTTTACTTTTGCTTTCCAGGACTTCCCCGTTACAGGAAGGGTTTACTATTTTAAAAGGAGCACACATGGAACATGTAATCGATTTAACCTTATATTGAGCTACACTCTTGAAAAAAGGCAAAGGATATTTGGATCTTGGGTAAAGCCATTTAAACCTTTATTCAACTTTTTCTCTGACGGCGAATAAATGAGTCCGTGCGTGCATAATTACTTTATAGGTAAGTATATAGCATTAAACGAAAGTAATTTGTAATTTTCTTCTTACAACTTTCCTTTACTTTCGCTGACGGTAAATTTGGTAATCGCTTACCGTTTGCAAGGATTTCCCATTACTTGCAGCAACATCCACATTACACATATATAGTACGTATTTCGCCATTTTGATAAGGCCATTGATTATAGTTATGCCATGCTATGTATGTAAGCATAACAATTAGTAATATGCTTGTTTAGAAAAGTTGTAGATATGCAGACAATTATATGTTTCTAAATTATATTTTGTTGTGCAGCCAAAGAATCTAGCGTTCACGCTAATATTGGATCATGTTCAGATTTAAATACAACAAACTAATGTCCTCCGGTTTAATGAGCACTTGCACGTACATGTTATCTCTATATATGTTGACTGCACATTTATTTCTACCTGCGCCAGTCGTATAATAGCCACGATTATTCCATTTCGTAATCATGGATGAAGTAGCGTTTACACGAGGTTACTTATACCCACTGGCATGGTGACGACGTCAAGTGAGCTACAAACAAATGTGCATGCATTTAAATTCGGACTGGAAATGGCCATTTTGTGTATGACGACATGCACATGAGTTTCTGAAAATCTAATATGGATACCAGATTATAGCACATGTACTTACTAGGAAATTTGAGCGTATTACTGCTATAATTTCGTATAGACAAGAACAGTATATACACACTCAGATTACACATTTTGAGCTACACATTAGGAGCTAACGAGTACGATATGATACTGCTCTGGTTTAAAATGAAATGGAATCCCAAATTAAGTGACTTTTTGTGCTGGTTTCTATGTGAACTTGGGACCTCTGCGGCACAATAACCCATAAGAATTATACTAAACCTGGATGCTGGACGGAACTGCTTCTCTCTAGGTTTTGAGTATATTCCGTTATATTTCCTAGAGCTTACAATTAGTCCGTAGACTTTGTTTTAGTCTGTGTATGTTTGGACGAGCATTTTGTAGACTACATTAATTGAACAGTCTACAGCATTCGCCTTTTCAGTATACATGCTAATTACAACAGCTTCCTGCTTAAACATGCTTATACATATCTTCCTCTGCTTTTTCATTTTGAATTTCCATTGGATACTGTACAGAAAAGCATTTATTATTCCATATACTGTACATGTTTTCACATAATTACGTCCCGTACTCAGCTCCATCAACAAGGTGGCATTAGCTGAATAGTTCTGATATAGTTAAGCGCGGTCCACATTTTCTATACGGCATTGCACTGCTGAGGAGAATAACAAGCATTTGGAAATTTGTGTGAATTAAGCATAAGTGTATAGGCATATTAGAGGGAATAAAATGTTTTCAATCTCCCTTTTTCATGCTCCAGTACATATCCGTCCTTATTTGCAGTAAGTGCGTACAGCGGAGAATTCAAACCCTCATGAACTAAGTGAACTCAACGTTTTTACGCGATTTCTTCGTGGAAAAAAATTAGGACATTGGAGCAAAATCAAGGTATAATGCGAACCGGCATGTGTACACATATATATATATATACTATACTACAGTAGTGTACTCAAGCTTCTAGGTTTATTCGGACCCGTCCATGCGTCGCATACTCATACAGACACACGCTTTTACACTTTGTTTCCTCTAACTTCACAGCGTAATAACCTGCCTTAAGAGTTAGTGGATCATTTGTTGGTGGATTCGTTTAGGTTTGAAAAATGAAATATGGTAGAAGGAAGAGGGATTTTAAAAAATGAATATCTGGAATTTTTACTTGTGTGCATACAGTGTAACTAGGAAGATTTGCCATTTCCCTCTCCTCCCGCAGTATATTTCACTATTTTATCAAATATATTAAGCATACCGGTTCGGCAATGATGGTTTAGTAACATTATTAAAATGAAATGGCAGCGGCTTATTTTCCTATGTAGGTATAAGTGTATGTATATACATATAACATTTTTCGTAAGGTACATACAGACACGTTTGTGTGTGTGTGTGGTATAAACGCGTGTGTTTGAGAAATGTTCTCAACAGGAAGAGAAGGAGTGAAATGTTAAAATATGTGCATGAAATTCTGTAGATTCACTCACTAATAGAGAGACAAAATGCATAAAGTTTTCACTTGCTTTCCCATTCCTCCTAGTATATGTTATTCTACAAAACCCGCCAGCAGCATCTCGAACAGACTGCTTGCATGGATGGAGGCAGGAGAGAAGTATTATGCAAATAAGACGTTAGTATATGTCGAGTGGAAGTTGAAACTTGAAAGTAGCAATGTGCTCTGCTCTTTAGCTTTCTACCTACTTTACTCGGATAATCCTTTAAAATGACTTGAGAAAAGTCAGCGACTCAAGCTCAAGCCTCTCTTATTCTTTCCAGGGATCTGCACATATGAAAACCATATACATTTAGTAGTATTCACATTTATGAATATTACGCAAAGTCTCATGCAAAAAGGTGCTACATAGAAACTTTGAGATGCGTAAAACCACCGTGTATAGATAAAGCAGTACACTGAATACACGTATACGCTTATAAACACGGCAGCCTCGATCAAAGTAATACCTACCGCGAAGAACCTACAGTAAACCATAAGCTTAATATTTTAATGCATATTTCACATATTGCAATTTCATACCTGCTTTATTACAATATCATGGATTTGCTTTCCCATCTTCAAGAGCACTTTACTTACTTACTCATATTTCCCTGAGAACAAGTTAAAAGAATCTTTATCTACATGTGCAGCAAACATGCTAGATCTTCTGTTGTCTCTTCAGGCGGAAGCGTGGGCAAAATAGATTGCTTAGTGTGGATATAGAAATACAAATTCCAAATATCAACATGGAGTTTCCTACATACCTTGTACTAATAATATTGTTTGTATATAGAAGAAATATCTATGTATCTCTATATAAGTATGCAGACGAAATGTTTTCTTATTTTTTCCAAGATATCCTAAGAAATTATCATCATCCTGTGCACGACACTTTCGTTAGTACTTCAATTTTCAGAGATTTCTGCTTATTATTGTCATATAAATATAAAAAGCGTATTAAATTTCGTATACAAAACATCGGAGTGGGTGTGAGCAAGTCGAATTGATGTTGAAACCGTAAGATTAACAAACTCAGGGGAAATACATGTGCTTTCAAAACGTGGATGTGGAAAAAGTAATTGAATTCATAGAAAAACTGTTTATACTTTTCTGCCGACGATAGAGTAGTACATAATAAACCACTGCACAACAGCGTATAAACTTACCTAAAAGTAGTCAACTAGGCGACATTTTAAAAACACTAAAACCCCTTTCGGGAAGATTTTTCTTCCGTAGCCTCAAACATTTTAAGTGGAATCCCAATAGAGTAATTTTTCTTGAGCTGAAAGGAAGGCTATATGTATACTTTAAGGTGTCGTTGCAGTTTATCCAACCCATGAGGTATAGTTTACTCATAGTATATGTGAAAGTATATCTGATGTTACAATGAGAAACGCTACATGCTTGTGTATGTATATTGAACATTGGCTATCAGTAGCAATTTAAGTCGATAAAGACGATTGAGTAAGAATGACATTACCTAATACCCCGGAATTCGACCGAATTCCACATTTTCACACTATAACTGGAGTGTGCACTGAGATGTTTCCCAAGTGTGAATGCATTATATACTGTAAAAAATGTCGGTATGAGTATATATTGGTAAATTCTTTATACACATACATTTCAGTATTTACTACGAGCGCTGGCAGCTGATGGAGATGATACGGGGAAGCATGAGCATAATGAATAGTGACTACTGACAAGGATCGTGTAAATGAGAACCGACACGGCAATAAACTCTGGGGTATTTACATCTATGCAACAATAGGCAGTTGAAGAATGTACTTTCTCTGTCTTTCCGTGTATATGCAAAGATTAGACTCCCATACATAACCAAGAATTTTTAAAGTAGTTGCCGGTGAAAATTGCAACCAGCTCAAATATGCCGAAAATTGTCATTACATTTGACACAGGCTTTATTTGTGGTTGAGCTTGACGCATACCTTTTGGCTCAAACTTTCTCATATAAAAGTCATATACTATATGGAAGCTGCTGTATGGAACTCCCACACATCGTAAATACGTGGGCTGTAGTTGCAATTTAATGCTCTCAGTCTTAAGTCAAGCGACTATGTATATCTCCTACTGCTGTTTTTGGTATATTCACTAGTGCGTCGTCATCCTAAAGTAGTATGGGGACTTAAGTTACAAAGACAGCCAAGCCCTCACCTTATGCTTTGAGCCTATAACTTTTGCATGTGAAAGTGACAGGAATCTGACAGGAGAAATATTGCATCTTCTACTTCAACTAGTCCGAGAAAACATACACATTTTCATCCCGTATGCTCATTCTCATAAGAATTTAAGCATATCTAAACTTTTTACTTATTGCTTACACAAAGGAAATGTGTGTACCACTTACGCTCACCATTGTCTTCGTTACTGCCGGCGTCTTCAAAACATAAATACATTTAAGAAAGCTTATGTAAGCGGGACTTGAAGATATGAAAGGTGTGCTGAAAAACATCCGAGAAAAAACGAAAGATGCACATCTGAAGATGTACTTAAAATATTGAGTATACACATGCACATAAAATGTACAATAAATATATTAAAGGAATCCAGACGAACAAAACGTGGGAAATGTACCAATGGTCTATATGAAGTATGCAATAAAAATGGAAGCATAGAAACACAAAATATTTGCTTGTCTATATACTTGCAACAACGACGTCGGAAATCTCCTAGAAAATCATTCTTCAGATGACCAACAACAACTTTAGGATTCGACGGAGATGAGAGAAGATCAAAGCTACACCGCCCTTCCCTCAAGTTCTCTTCAGCCACATTCTCTTCAAACAGAAATTTTGTTTTCTCCGCTGTTCCAAAGCTTATGGCTTTGCAATGTTTTCCATTTAACTCCGCATTTAACCCTCTTGTTTCAAACCCACAGCTCTAACGTCTTTAATCATATACTATGTAATCATTCTATCGTACTAACACCAGATGAAAGTAAGTGTTTATTGCAAATTTTTCCATGAAAATAAACAGAGCAAATCTAACTAGCATAAACGAATCACCTTTCAACAGCCAGATTCTCTAGCTTCAATATTATGCAATGTTTTTTGAGCAAATCAAGAGAAAGGAGCATGGAAATGACAGGGATCCAGATAAAGTGCACGGATTATCACCACAAGAGTGGTACAAGTGTGTATGGTGTGATGGAGAAACCACAGAGAAATGGTTCCGATCAGTCACAGGAACAGAGAGATTCTTCAGGTTGATTGGTTCCGTTTATTATGTCAGCATTTCAATCTACTCCATTTTTTTCAATGACAAAGTTAGCAGACCTCCAGAGGATATAAATGGATTCAATCAAGCTCCAAATGGAAATGCAAAACGGGATTTCCCTTAAGAATTTACTTTATATGTTGCGATCAATACCACAAGACTATAGGAAGGGTGAGACCCCGTAGAGATAATCATGAAATCCAACACTTTGACAGCTTCGTCAACACCAAATGTAAGCCTTCCATTCCAACCCAGAATTTAAGTATGGATTTCTTAAGGTACTCAAGCAGTTGCTTAGCATAGTATATGAAGAATTATTTTACGCCAGGTCTAGATATAGATATATGGATTATATATTTAATGCACAGAACACAGATAATTTAAGAAACTATCTGAAGCCACTATTGTTCTCTCTATCATGTTTGCGGACCATAATGATAATAAATTGATAATGTCATAATTGCCCGTAGCTTGGCATTCAATCAGTTGAGCATCCTCGCCAGAAAGGTTGTATAAACGTAATTGTAAAGCTCACTGTTCAATATTGTGTTGTTACTTTGTTCACTACAGTTCACACATTACATGCACGACAGCTATTTTACGATCATAAGCACGTTCTTTCAGTTAGGTTGTCTCCAGTGAATTTAGCGTTCTCATGCTGGAAAAATGAAGTGATTGTCTATGGGAGAACTTGTGGGACAGTACAGAACTCTTGTGGAGCTGTTTAGTTAATGTATCCTCGAGCTACTTCATCCGACTTTCACATAGAATTGACCGACCGTTGCAAATGAAATCAATGGTTGAAAGCGCGGGGGATGAACACAGTAGCTTACTCTAGTGTAGATACCTAGTGTGTAAATAATAGTAAGCTACTATTCTATTCAGGAGGTAGGTATAGTATATTTAAAGTAATTATACATATCCTACACAGTGAGATTGCTACAGATGATGCTGGTGGCGAATTGAAACAGTTCTGCCTAGGCTCTACAGAGTTTTGACATATACACCTACATCTTTCTAAGTGGGAAACACTTTATATGTAATTAGAACTTACAAAATCTTATGCATACATATGTATAGTTTAGTACTTAATCTAATAATTTCCCATTTAGAAGAGCTGGCGTTCGGGTGCAGTGCAGTGTATTATGACAGAGCCCGCACAAAGTTACCGTATTATGAGGTTTGCGAGCGCGGAAGTAAATTTTACCCGCAGCCAAACCCTGAATGTCAATTACTTGTCCATGAATGAATGTCTATGATCTGTACTGTTGCATCCTCTGTGTGTAACCGTTCTTTGGAATAAACACACCTACACACAGTCATAACAAAAGTAACTACAGAGTAGGAATATTCCTCTTCCATGCATTCCTTTACAAAGTGAGTGCATGTGTAAAGCTTCGTATATAGTTATATATTAATTATGCATTCCATCATAGGGACAAAAGGAAACGGGAGGAGTGGAGGAGGATGCGGATGAATGAAGTAAAATTTAATTTTGCGAATGTTTTCCACCATATAAAATCTTTGACTAGATTTTCCAACAGGATGCCCATTTCTAATAGAATTTTACGACTCCTTTTTCTGATTTCCTGTTTATGTATATGAACTCTTTACGTTTTCAACCTAAATTGTACGTCCGATGTATTGCATCTGACTTTGTAAAACAATTCCATCACCTCACTTCGATTACACAATGGTAGTAAATATAATACCGCAGGTAAATGAAGCAATAGGACGATATATGCATTTAATACGTAAAACTAGTTCTGGGTAGACGATACTTTAGAATTGCATTCTACTAAATGTAAATAATAAATTTTTACCTTGGAATGCCGCTTCGAAAGTAGTCGGTGCATCGACATTAGCCGCTCCGAAATCCCATTTAATGGACCAAATGGTCAGGAATAGAATCCAACTAACTTGCACTCTCCTTTCAGCCATTTTCATATGACTTTAAATTATTAATTCAGTTCCATCGATATCTTTTTTGGAATTTGAGTACTAATTCGAAGAAGTTCCTCTTGGTTGAGATTTCCTAGGGTTCTCGAAGCCCTTCATGGATTGTTTCCGGACTCAGAATAACAACTGCAATAATTGTTAGCACACTCTGTTCTATCGAACATTGATGTGATATTTGCTGTCACAACACTAGGCTGTTGATATTTTTTATTTCAGTACGCTCATATAACTGTGAGTCAATCTTTCCTAAGTTTCCTGGAGTGTGTATTTCAATGGCTGAAAAGATATTTTTATTCTATAGAAAGTCTGAAATCATAAGTGGCTGCAGTGGGATTAATAGTGAGAGATTACTAATAACGCACTTAAATGTTTATTGCTTTGTTAGATAATGCACAATTACGTGGAACAACTAATTATTGGATGGCAGCTACTGAAACGAAAATTGTAAACAACCAACACGCCGGGCTGGAAATAAACCCGGGAAAAGTGTGGGATATTTCCAAGTGTCTACTCTCTGAATATTCAGAATTTTTATAGTATTTTTTAAATCTTTAAATGAAATTCAGTAATGAAACACCTTTTATTAAAACTCAAATTTAGAGAGAAAAATTTGTAAATTCCCCTTCACCATCGAAGGAAATCCTTACTTTAAAATAGGGTAGACTGTACAATAGATACTGTGAGTTCACACATACACGCACAAACACAACTCGATGTCAGACAGAAGAAGAAGAGTTGATTCCTGGAGGAGAAAAAGCAGGCTGAAGGTATATTTTCTACTTTCCCAGCTTTTCCACTGCTCCCGACTACCGAGACTCCCGACCGACCATGAGTTACGATGAGGGGAAGAGAAGAAGAGTATACGGGAAGACTGCTGCTATAGTATATCCAAGGAAAGGGAAGAAGGAAAGCTCACAAGAGTACAGAGAAGGAATGGAAGCATATAGAGGAGGTTCGCAGAAGGAATGTAAAACATGTACATGGGAGTGAGAAAGAGAAGTACTAGCTACGGAATAGGGAAAGGAGAGGAAAAAGCATGAACATGTGAATGGAGCCAGGAGAGCATGTCACATATCGATCGCCTTTTCCTCGATGATATTCCTCCAAGTCAACCGACCCAACGCACCGAATAGAACTAGTAAAATACCCGGTTGAAACTATGTAAACACTCCTGTACTGAAGGCATGCTCGTACATATTTGAGGGCGTACGTTTCTTTTTCCCTCGTCTTTTATTCACATAAATACAGTTCTATATAACGATGAGAATTCATAGTTACAATACCACAAGAGTGCTGGTATGTGTGTTCGTCATACTTTTCCCGAACTAAATATGAATTGTGTGCTGTACCGTACTTTCTGCTGCACTGTAAGTTACAGTGCAACTTACAGATACTGACTGTAAGTATACATTGAACAAATATGCATGAATGTCTTATCCAGCTCTCTGTAACTACGGGATGTCTTTGAAAGCTTTTTGTGGCTATTCCTCAGTTATACATAGAGACGTTACTTCTCTTTCTAACAGTGTACAGTCTCCAGGTTTTTCTACACTTTTTCTACCTCGCAGCCACTTGCTTAATGTAATATGCATAATCGTCTGAATACTCCACATGCAGCCAGGGATCACACAGGTATATGGAACAACACTTTTAGTGTGGAGTGTTATCCGACATCAACCACCTCAACTGTCTTCTCTTTATAAAACGTCAATGTACTTGCACCCCGTCAAAGGTTTTATTCTTCTAGAGCCACGAACCGTTCGTTATATATACTTGCATTGTTGTAACAAGTCTTCCGCCAAAAGTTTAGCGAATAGTACCAATAACTTTGAATAAGTATCATGACCTTTATAGGAGTGTTGCTTAGTAAGAGTGGAATTCAGTAATAGTCCTACGTACATATACAAAAAATATGGATAAACTTTCACGTACAAATAGATTGTAGTAGGAAAATCTCTATTACACATAAATATCCAGAGACAATTTTCACACCGTCGTTCCCAGTCATGCCAAGACGAAAAGAAGTTGTGTATATATATACGGGGTGACACTTGTTCTCGTCACCGATTCTCGATCGTCTCACGGATCCCTCGTACACACGTCTATACTGTATAATATCAACGTTTTTTGCGCTCAGAGCTATTATGGGAGTTACCCAAGCCATTCCCTCAGATTGATCAGCATCATCATTTTCATATGTAATCATTCAATGCAATTGAGGCCTCAAGTTTTTCCAGTTCTCGATAATGAGATGGGTTCGTATGTCTCATTTGCCACCAGCAGCAATTCTTGGAGTGTCATCCCTAATTTAGTCTTCAAATTACCATTAGACCTCTACATGGAAAATTAATGGCGTATATATCTTCCAGCAGTCATGAACATTGTACCGTTAGAACTAAACGTCTATTATTTTTGTAACTTACAAGCTGCGGTGTTTTTCCAAGTTTTTGTAGCTCATAGTTCAACACAAGTTGTACCTGCTTGGAGTTCGGAGATTGCCCACCCACAGGAGACATGCCGAAAATGAAGGTTAAAAGCTGAGAGGTGATAACTGATTTTGAAGAGCATGTATGTAGTATGTTGTATGTGACTAGTATGTATCGTATATGTAAAATAATATTGAAGAAAACGGGACCAAATACACACCGAGACTTCCTAAAGGTATAAGTAGGTATACATGTTACTGCACTATAAACTGTGAAACTAATTTTGGGCTGAAAGATAATTTGCGAACTATGATTTCATGAATTTCCAGGAAGTTTGAACCTATGGGCAAAAAGTTTGCTAAAATTCCAAGCTGACAGTCTTTCCTGCCAAATGTTACTCCCCTTGTAGATATAAGTATATAAGTTGACGAATATGCAAAGGGAACTCTACTCCTGAGACAACTGAGACTGGAGATGTTTTAAAAGAAAGAGGAATCCCGTACGTGTACTTTGGTTTCTTGTATGTAGTAGAACAAGTTAAAGCAGGAAGTTCAATGTAGAAAGGTTCGGATTTGTGACTCCCTCATGGAAAATACGGAAATACCCGAGAATGCCATCTCTACGCTAAATTTCATATGATTTACTAAAAGAAGGGACGGGAGACTAAAGCTTTAATACTTGGATCCATTCAATGACTGAAAATATATCAACTTTTTATCTATATATTTCAGTTCGGACCTCTAGCCCTGGAATTTTTCTTCCAGAACTCTATCCCCAGAGTTAAAAACGTATATATACACATAGACCGGATTGTCATGAACTATAGAATAAAACTCTTTAGTCCCTCAAAGAATGTTGTGATTGATGAGTTATCACAGCGTTATACTATGGTCGCTCTATAGATACATTTGCGCGCTGATGCATAGAACTGGAAACGGCAAATTGGTCTTCGAAGTGTTAAAAGTCTCTTATGTATGTACCCTTCTGTATGTAAGTATGGCGTGTGGAGCAAGTGATGAAAAAAGTGCGAAAGTTTCTTGAGCAGAATTATAATGTCAAGTTAGCAATTTACAGATGAATGAGATTTATGAGTCATTTTATTACCCTTCTCATACCTATTTAGACACTAAAAGATCACTATGTACTCTGTTAAAACTATATGAACGTGGACAGAAGTAAAACAGGGCAATTCAAATTTAATTTGAAACTCTTATGATTTATGAACGTTGCGAATTAACCTTACGTAAAGCTCTTCTTCAAGTGGTGCGTGTCCATACTCGTGCACTTATAAGTATAACATTCGTCTAATAACGTATTGTTTCTTTTTCAAATTCCACATATGAACCATATTACTTTTTTGAATTATTATGATGCTCCCTATGAACTCGGTTGTTAAAGCGGTCAGGAAGTTATTAAAACATTAAATCTCCACCGAGAGCACCACACGTAATTTTTTCACAAACTTATTGTAATACAGTGTATTAGAATTGTTGATGCGAAAGTTGCGATCAGGAGTTCTAATAAGAGAAGAAGCAATTGGCTGAATCTTGACCCCTTGCCACAGTCTTCGTCATTCTAGAATAGTACACAACATGACTTGATCAAAATATTTTATTATTACTTCACCATTCAAGCATTATCTACGAGCTTACGGGAACTATTATTTTTATTCAAATTACTGTTAATTTAATTTTTTTCTGCTTCAATGTGCTACCTTTTCTATCCCCTAATTCAGTTTTTAAGCGCATGCATTCCACAGAATGTAATTTTAAAGCTAGTATTCTCTCACCTTATCTTCTGCGCTTGCAATCGGTTTCAAGGGTCCTGGGGTCACCGCCCAGTTGTTTATTATCCATATACTAAAGGTGTGGAACTTAAAATAAAAATATTATCTGCAAAAATATCTTAAATTAAACAAAAAAAATTAAACTTCCGTTGCTGGTTCATTTCTTACCGACAGGACGGTATGCATACACAATTGATTGGGAGACCAAAGCATCCCTTATTAGCAAAGTAGCCACATCCTTTGTACAAGGATTGCATCGGATCGATGGTTCAGCTTGTCTACTTCGACGTACAGAAATTGTTTCCGAAGGTACCCGAACCCAGAAGACTTCCTTTGATTCTACAATGGGGGCGCTGCAAAATAACGAACCATAGTAACATCAGTTCTCGGAACAAATTAAATAGAATTTTGTAGCCGAAAAATACAATGTTAAATATAATTTACTCAATTAAGATCTCTCTTACAATAATTTATAGTCACCATCCTCATTTGGAGCTATCCAGCTGAAACCAGTTTGATTTCTAGGGGAATTATTTGTACGCGTGATCGAGGACTCTTGCACGCCATTGCAATTTAAGATTCGTCCTTGTCGATGTCGAAGATGAAACTTTCCTTCCGGTTCAGACGAAACGGACATCGGCAACTTCTTTGCTGTAACTAAGAATATATATATTACCTATGTATATTATTATATGTATTTTGAAAATATGCGAAGTCAAATATGCTGGACTAAGTTCAAAAAATTATTTGTTTGCGAACATGGAATATTATTGATTCATATTTATTTACAATAAGTTGAAAGTGAACGAATTTTCCCTGAAGAACCTCGGAACTTTTACCACATCCGTCATTTTGTCTTGCGGTATACACGCCTATAAAATTAAGTTACGAGCTGCTTATAATTAGTAAAAGCGAAAAACAGATTCGTTCCTTAACCAAACAAAGGACGAGGATGTCTTTTTGTTTTGCTTTTGTTCTTTGAGCTGATTTCATTTTTGCTGATAACGTTCTTGCTCCCTTGGTAGATTGAATGCATTTACAATGTCTTCCGTGCGGTTACGCGAGTAGTATGACACCTTGTGTCATGTATGTATAACACTAAATCGAACCCATAAAGCTTGTCATGATTATGAAATATGTTCAGTACGACAGTATTGTTACTTTAGCCTGGGTGAATGTTAAGTATACTTATCTAAATTTAAATACTAATTTATTTTTCAACAATTTTCAATAGGGTTATGAAATAAACTTGCAACATGCGTTAATACCTAAGTAATTGCATGGGTATGTATGTATATATTTATTACTGGTGTTAACATGATGAACTGAAGTCCTGCAAATTTGACTTGGACTTTTTAATGTACATATTTGTTCCATTTTAATGACCAACTTATTTTCTAAATTCTCTCTAAAAAATCTTTTTGACTACTTTTCGTACTTTATGAGTGATTTTACTCCTGAATGTTTTTTTTTTCTTGTGGTCGCTTCGAGTCTTGCGATTGCCAAAAATCCCGTTCCGGACGGTGATCTTTGGGGAAGTTATCTTTGTCCAAAATTCCGAGAATGATTTAACGACAGTTCCGCTGGTAAATATGATAATTATTATTAAAATCAAGGATTTGTAGAAAAAAAATGCAATTTAATTTAGATATGAATTCAATATAAGTATGCAATTATACTTACACAATGACATACTCTCCTTCCTGATCTGGTGCTCGCCATTCGAACGACACAACTTTTTTTGGTCGATTGTTGGTGTGAGTGATGGCAGATCCGGTGATGTCATAGCAGTCGATTAATTTAGCATCGTTGCTGGAGGCGTCATTGCCCAAAGAGAATCGTCCCTCAGCAGTGCTTTCGTCCAGAACATCCGTATTGTCCGCTCTGCGCTTCCCTTCCAACATGAATCCCATAAATTCTGTATTTCTTCCAGCTTTTGCTTTTATTGTCACCCGAACCCGATTTCCCGGAGCTACTTCATCCCGTTCTAAGACGATTTCATACGGAGTTTCCGTTTTCCTTTCGTCAACGCCATGTCCAGGTTTCATTGATCGACAGATTTCTTCCGATGAAGGGGCACCCGTGGAGTACGAATGGACGCTAAACGGAATGACGAGCAATATTAGGATTGCCGCAGAAAAATTTACAAAATATGACCACATTGTAGAAAGATCGTAATGAACTTTTCTTTACTTGCAGCGTGTATGAAAATTATTGACTGATTCAGAAACTAACAATCACATCATATTTTAGAGATTTGTTTACCCCGGAAGTTAATAGTATATGCAACAGAAACCATACTAAACGGGAGTTTGTTTTAATGTTCCGTGTTCTTTGCGTGGTGTACCACAACGGCCACAACATTTCTATTTTTGGTTAGAATCATGTTCTCGCATTTTGTATGTATAATGGAGAATCTCATGTAATGCATTGACAATTCGCAAGGTTTTATATTTACTTATTTCATGTGTATCACATGTATCACATGTATGAAATTTATCTTTTTGTAGCTGCAAAATAATAACTATGAAAATATGTAGAAAAGAAAAAATATTTTGTTTTGATTATGTAGATGGCGGTATAAAATCTTTTATTTAAAACATTGATTACATTGCTTTTGCAAAAATCACAATTCTAATCATTGTTATTTTATAACCACTGATATGTAGTTTTAAATATAATTTGTGACACACATGCGCCATCAAAAAATTATTCTTGGCTTTGCTAACTTTTTTAGACAACATTTCTGAAGGTATATATTGGAACGATTAATGAAGAGAATTATATTCACAATAAGAGCATAAGCGAAATTTTAACATTAATAATGATTACGAGTTACGAGGAATCCTAAAATATAAAACATTTGAAAACAATCGCGTAGAGTACATTAATTAAGTATGGCAAAAGTCTCAATACATTTATTTTAAAAAATTAATTTGCTATAGTCTATAGTAAACACATATAAAACTCCGACAAGGTTGTACTCTCCGTAAAATTTTAAAACCCATAATAGACGTAAAACATGGTGTACAAGAGAATACTCTATTTACAATGAGATTTGTAGCATTTAAACATAAAATTACAATTTTAGTACATTATGTACAGAACTCGTGAGAGTATAAAGAAAAAGTCAGTGCGGAAGCTATTCTAGTAGCTAAAAACTTTAAAATTACTAATGTAAACTATCGATAAAAAAATACGCCATAGCGCTGGCTGTTCCAGCAGCTCCCAGAAAATAAATGGCTAAAATTGATGAACGGAGGCCCGTTCCCTGTGAAAAGAAAGAAATTATTCATCGTTAAGAATATTCAATTTAGTAATTATTATTCCGAATAAAATATTTATTAAAATCAGTAGCTCCAAAAAGCATTTAAGTTGACTTACCGGTGCCTCGGCATCCAATCCACTCAATTTCATCGGCCCAGGAAGTACCGCTCGTTTTTTATTTCGAATCTCCATTTTCTTGTCGGCTCTCAAAGTGTGTATCTGTACAAATGAATGTAATAGAATATTAATTATAAAATTATAAATTCCGTCTTAACTACATGTATTATACACAATGACAATAAACTTCCGCTTTAAACCACTTCAACGAATTCAACTCACCGACATAAAGATATGGAGGATGACGTGGAAGGCAACAAAAGCTGCGAGAACAATGTAAAACCTCTCCTGACCCTGAAGATTTGACTTGCTTAAATCATTAGCGAAGAAAATGCACGCAACTGAAAATTAAATTTTGACAATAATTAGGCACTTTACAATCATGACAGTTTGACGTAATATAGCATACGGTAATTATAAATAAACTTATTATAACAATCATCCCAAAACAGCATGCACATCTCAGCTTTTTATGCATGCGTTCCGACAATGATGACAGCTACCAGAACTTACTTGCGATAATATGTGCCCCGTTCCCAACCAGCCAGTGAAACCAGTTAAAGAGGTAGCGATGTTTGGATGTCGGCATGCAACGACAAAATGCCACCATGACTTGGAGCAGGGCCAACCCTGTTACCACAATTCCAAGAATGGGATGATAATGTTCGGAAATAGAGTTGGACGGGTTAGGAGTATAATCTTGAACTTCGACAAATATCAAAACAAAGGCAGCTATGGTCAGCAGAACGGTCAGGGCCATGCAAGAACGGTGAACCTGCACATGAATCGAATATTCAAAAATAACATCCAATCATATTGTACGTTTTGTTATACTTACAATGTATGTACAACCAAAATGTTACTTACAGCAAACCAAAATGCAACTCCACAAGGTTTAGAATCTGTATGGGTTTGTTTGTAGTAGCGAGCAGTAAACATTCCGGTAGATGCGCACAACACCCATGCGAACATCATGAAGCATCCGTGTAATTGAATCAAAATTGGTGATCTTTCTTGAAGAATCTGTACGTCAGCTAGGCTAGTGGGGCTTGGTGTTAGTCCACGATCAGATCCAGTTGGATGTCTGCCTAAATAATCTGTACAGACAAAAATAATTGTATGTTATAAGCTGGCGCTTATAAAAGTTTCCATCAACACTTGATTTTATTGTACTGTTAATTTCTTAGGTCACGAATAATAATCTCTATTGTAAAGAGTTAAAGAACCTTTATATGTATTATATATTATACCTTTAGCTGATTGTGTTCCTCTGGAAAGCAATAAATGTATTTTTTCATGGGCTAGGTCGAATGTTGTTTCAGTGCCAGAGTTATCTGTTGTTGGTACCGCAATCTTGTTCTTGACATTAAATTTGCACATAATGTAACCATCTTCAGAACGTCCTTCCGCATGACTAATGATGGTATTCTGTAAATTTACATTTCGTTAATTAAATCATCACATTTTTACTACATGTGAAAGCTTAAAAGTAACATTACATCGCTTGTTTACTTACAGCTGGTGTTCTGCTGACACCTCTATTTGATTTAGCTTTCGTGTTGAAATATTCGGCTACAAGGATGCTTTGACCATCCACACGGCATCCAATGACGGCATCTTCACCCTGGTAAACATATTAATATGTGTAAATTAACTATTTGCAACATGATTTACAATGTTAACCAGCATTGAAATGTAGCTAATGCGGTCGAATAAAAATTTGGACTTTCAATCGTAAACTTACCATGCTGGAATCCTTCGACAAGCCCACGGCAACGTAAGAGCTTGATCTACCAGCCAATTCAAAGCGCGCTCCATTATCTCCATCCACTCTGTAGGATACGAAAAGCTCACAATTCTTTTCACCTATGCAACCATTCGGGAGTCCAAAACATCCCTTGGGGATGTCAGCATTTCGATTCCCACAGTCCTGGTATAGACTGTTTAATTTCTGCTGTGCTTGCGGGGAAATCAACTGCAAGATAATTACATGTCAAGAAGGTTAGGTTCAGAATTTTTAAAAGACAGTCAGTTCTAAAATTTACTATTAGTGCAAAACCTCGTATTAGAAAGAAATTATTACCCTTGGTTTAGCAGTAGTGGCTGGAGTGGTTACTATGTCCGCATTTTTTGTAACTTTGATAACTTCTGATGGATTCTCTGTCCAGTAGGTATCGAATTTCTCCACGAATGTGGCCCTGTTAATTGCATTCATTTTAGATTTTTACGAAATTAGTACAAAGTATTGAATGTATAATTTATTTTTTATCGTTATTTAAAGCATCCTTATTAAAGTGTGTAAATGTAAAATTCTTACACAATCACAAATTGTCCATCTTCATTTGGAGCTTCCCATTCGAACTGAACCTCCTTTTTGTCGCTTCCACTTGTGTGAGTTACGGAAGACCCCGTAACTTCCGAACAATCCGTAACTTGAGCCAGGTCAAGTCCTCCTGCACTGGATTTAATCTCCTTCAAGAATTTCCCTTTCGGTGTTTTTTCTTTAAGGAAGTTTTGGCTTCTGCCCGCAGCCAAAAAGCCACGGAATGGCAATCCGGACGGGCCGGATTTCAAAGTGACGATTATTTTTTCTCCTCCTTTCACTGCATTCTTATCCAGCTGTATTACGTATGGTGATGGACCATTTTGAGGTTCTGCGCCATGACCAGGAACCATGGACTCACAAATTGCAGTCACGGTTGGAGCTCCAGAGGAATAAGCTTCGGTGGAAGGGAGGACTATGGCGATTATCACAATTAGTGGGACAAAAGCAAGCCGTGCCTTCCAACCATTTTTGACTAGATACTTCAGCTCCATTTCAGTCTCTCTTTACCCTGCAAACATTAAACGAGTAGGTATGTGAATAATGCATTAGGATTTATTACAAGAATAATATTGTAATTCATAATAATGTAAAAGCTAAAGCAAGAATATAGATTTTTTATCACATTTAACTCATATCAAGTACCACCGTGGACATTAATTTCTTATATACTTAGATAGGATTACATATGTAGGTATATAAACATTGCTACTGATTAGCTTCAGTTCATATTGTTAAAAACTTGATCCAATTTTTAGGACAGTACACCGGTCCATTAGGTGTGACACGTCTCCAACAGCGCTAATTTTTTACGTCCATTTCCGCTCAACAGCAGCTTATTGTTCACAGCTTGGTGGCAGTACTCAACATACCAACCAAGGGTTTTTTTTGTGTTCTTATTCGACACTGCTTCCTCCTTTTAAAGGAACATTCCCATGCTATTGTAAATGCATGTTAGATTAACACAATTTTTCCCACCTGCACACCACTTCGATCACATTTACAATCACCCGGAAATCTAGCATAATATCAATGCTATACTGTATACTAAAGATACTAAACACAAAGAAAAAAGATATGTACACATGTAATTATCTCCCTGAGAGTGAACGCGATGTTGTACAAATAATAATAAGCAACTTCGTCCCATCGGATTATAATCTTTAAAGAAGTTTTAGGAATTCCACATTATAATAATAGGAACCACAAAATTCAAACCAAGGTGTAGTCTTCTTCTAATCATAATAAGTACACATTTAAAAGATACTTTGTATATTCTATTTTCGGAATTTCGGCACATATACATATAAAAAAATGTCAATATGCTGTCCCCAAGGGTGAATGAACGCTCGAAAAATCGAAACATAGAGAATGAATTCCACATGGACTTTATAGCAGAAGCAATATGAAACAAGTTCTTTGATGTGTCAGTCCTTATTATATAACACCAGCAAAAGAAAAACAAAGTTGACTCAACTTTCTGTAATCCTCGAGTGTGTATGTATGTTATATGCAGAAAGTATTACTACAAGTCTTAAATATTTGTTGCAGATAGGGTTGTTCAAAGACCGAGTACCGTTTCGAAGGTTTGCCAAACAATTTTTTGTAGTCAATGTTACTTGGAGGTAGGAGTGTGTAAGTTTTACATTAAAATTCGGTCTGCACGCACATTCCTAAACATTGCATAAAGTTTCGCAAATTGTATGTAAGGACCTCAATATGAACTTCCTGTTCTGAAGCAAATACACAACATGCTTGAAATCTGTTGTAGCAAATGTACACGCTTGAAAACCATGTAACAACAAAAACGCACGCTGGTTTTAAGGTGAGTGTATGTTTATTTCTGCAAACTCACCTCCCTCAACTTACATAGGTATGCTGCATGTAGATCGGATCGAGCTACTGCCTCAGATTGATTTACGACTCGACTTTAATAGTAAATGTGTATCTAATACAACCAATTCTTGCCAAATGCTACCCTTATTTTGGTCATTCACATGTATTTGTATACCTTCCACATTTAATAGAGTTACCTATGTATACACATCAAATGCCTAAATGCATAGCACGCCATTATTCGGAAACAAGCAAGAGTTCGTGCGTAAGGAAATGTGCATATTACAAACAATTGGAATCAAAACTATAATCAATCTTGGGCGTACATGGACTAAATAATAGATCTGAGACTACGCCAGAAATAAAAATTGTTCCCCATCCTGCAATTCTCATAATTAGTGTAATACGAACAATTTCCAAACTGTGGCTTAAATTACTGCATATTCCCTTACTATTACTCCATATTGATCTCTGAGAACAAGCAAATGTTTAATTCGTTTATAATCCGTTTCGCATGAAAAGTTTCCTAATGATGCCGAAACGCCTAAACTCGGTTTCGGAAGTTCCTTGGTTATATAGCCCGTAGTTTAACACAAAAAATACTTGCAATGAAATACTGGTCATCATGTTTTACTCCTATATAGCACATACACGTAAAAAAAATTATAGTATAGGGCATGTGGCACGACCATAAGTTAGTAATAACAGCTATTTCTTTTGGCCTTGTATATATTGACGGGATTCTTTAGAGTAAAAGTTTTAGTTCATAGCAATATCTAATTCCTGACCATGGCAGCAGGTCAAAGTATGCACGGTCAACAGCGGTCACCAAAGAAAATAATTCATTCTTCAATTATTCAAGCATCAAAAACATTTAAATGAGCATTCTTAATGCCTAGGAATGCGTTACATACATTTATCAAATTGTACATTCAATAAAATTAATTCGATTTAATATAATAGACGATTTGTTATTGTTGGAATGAGTTAATTTTTGACTGATGCATATTGATGCGTTTTGCTGTCGCTGTCAAGCCACACAGATCGAATCCTCTCCATTACAGTTTTACTGATTACAATAGCATAATCAGTAATTCAATTAGATATGCGTAACGCATACATAATATCATTCCATTGTTTACAATGACATGGGAAAGCTGTCATTAGGAGCAATAGTTAAATTGAATTTCTCATGCATGCGTATATTAAGTCAAACAGTTTTAATATGAAAATTCATAGTGTGCATAGTACACATTAAGCAAGAATAAGGTAATAATGAACCTGCTGGATGTTAGTTTAGAGAACACAATTAACTTGATATAGCACCAGGGTCTAAAAATATCTTGTTAGTATGTATCTGCTCAACACTATGGAAACTAGGTCGCAAAGTACAAGGGTACCAAGACGGACCAATTCCTGTCTATCCTGCCTTTGTTGAAAAAGTACTGCACACATAGGTATTATGGTTCATTATTTTCCTACGTTATTCTATTGATCACCTTGTTGTAAAATGTAAGTTTCCACAAAATAGCCGTACTCACACAGGAATATTTTACAATTACCTTTTCTGTACGAGCTCAAGATAATAAAAATAAATAAACTGCGGTTTGGAGGCTGGACGGAAGGTTAAAATCTCTTATCAACACTGTGTACAGATGTTATTTGCAGGCAACATTTACAAACAAATTACTGTGAACGCCGTCCGCCGCATACTATATACTTTATGAATGGACAGAAAAACAAATCGTCAAAACCTCAATATGACAATCGTACAGTTAAATCGCAAGTTCAACTACACTACATGCATAATGTTATTCTGCTCTTACAACGGGGTAACTCTTTATATTGGACTTCATACATACTGCCTTCCTAATATGTTTATGAACAAGGATCAAATTTATTTACCCTGTGTGCATGACTAAAGGGGAGCGAAGAAGTTCGTAAGCGAAAAATACTCGTTGGTGCGAGGTCAGTAAAGAGTCAAGGGTGTTGAGAAAGGAAAATTAATATTCAATATTTACAATCTTGCTTTTGCTGAGCGTCGCGTACATACATAGTTTTTAGTTATACTGCTATGCTCTCGTTCTCATTTATGCACCCTCCTATTTTATAATTTAGTGATCTGACAACTCTATGCTGCAAAGAATTCTATAATCGAACAGATCGTTGCCAATTAAATTGAACAATTCATGTAGGTATTGCTAAGGCATCAACTTTAATTGTGTCTGTCAAAATCTCAAAAATAGTACATTCGCTCAGAATTTGTATTTATTTATTTATCGCTTTGATATTCTGCACACAATCCTCGACTCCAAAATTATTTGCGTCCTACTCCTACTTATAATAAATTAATGAACATTTAAATCAACCCGTTCTTGTGGGAGTAGCTTAAAATACCGAATAGAGGAAAATCTACATAGTTTCCATGATAAAAAATCCCAAGACTAAAATTATTTTAAAATATCATAGAATCTACAGAATATTAAGTTGTACATATTTGTATACGTGACAGGAAAATAAATGGGTGGGCTGGTAAAGTGGTATTAAAATTGTGAATAAAAAATTTTAATTGTGAAGTAAAGCTTGAAATTTTGTTACGAATTGCAACTATATACTAGTATAAGATATATCATTATTATTGAGTTTTTAATACCATGAGAATTTGTAATGCGATTCAAGATTTTACTTTTAAAATTTATATTCCCATTTCTCCAGCTTCGATCCTCCTCCAGGATTAATAACAGCGCAGAATATGGAAATATAAGATCTAATAATTATGTATAATTATTTTGTCTTAACTAGCACACACCCTCAAAAGATCGCCTGCAGTGTCTTGGTTATCTAGATGTTTTCTGTATTCTTATATCCGGAGTAAGCAGTAATAACCTTGCTCAGCTAAATTTGTGACATCACAGCTTGTCTCACAATGTATATTGCCATTTTCAGCGCTCAATGTCTAGAAGTTTTTGCTCACTTCAGTTCCACGAAGGCCACACCAAATTCCGCATAACTCTTGCCTGATACATAAAGACGTAAGAAATGTATTCAGAAGTGTAACGACGTCATATACAGATGTTTAGTATGACATATCTGTATCTTTAGAAATACTCTTTGAACAATTCCATATACACAGACAAGCAACACTGATATAACAAGTACTTCAAATGTTTGTACTTCATAGTAGGTAGTTCCTAAGAAAATTTACTCAGTCTCCTTCATAGAACGCGTCTAAATGTC
Organism: Lipothrix lubbocki; assembly: GCA_034696945.1. NCBI lineage: Eukaryota > Metazoa > Arthropoda > Collembola > Symphypleona > Sminthuridae > Lipothrix > Lipothrix lubbocki. The sequence goes on along the minus strand of JAQGAK010000468.1, from coordinate 28,297 downwards.
CAATCAGATTAGCACTTTTATTGCTTGGGATAACCGAGTAGACTGATGGTGACTCAAATGCCGCCACCTCTACAAGTTGACAACGCAAAAAGCTGTAATTAACTTAATGGTGGCATAAAATAACTTGTTGAGGTGCAAATACTAATAAATACTACAAGTAATCAGCACCTGTGGTGATATTCATGTCATGCTTACAAGCTCAAATCATAAATGCTAGTTTTTTGCTTGTAATACTATAGCACACCTGTAGTATTGGAAGTATACAGATGTAGATATATATTTACAAAAACTACTGTTGGCGCCAATTGAGCATGAAATCTTTGTAAAGTTTGCCACAATCACTGCCGTAAGTACAAAATTTGACTGCCACTGATTGACTGACAAAACAATAATGCTACCAACTTACCGATGAAAATAGTTGGTTGTGTTCACGAATGGCAAGTTTTGTTTGAAAGACTTTTGTAATTTCTAACATCAGACAGCAATTATTACATTTCTTAGTAAATCGACAAATTTTATAACCTTGTGCTCCTTCCCTGAGAAGTTTATTCTTGAACTTCCAAGATGATAGATATCTATAGTAAACACACTTGCTGAAAGAAAGGCGCAAAGTATGTTATTATTATGTATGCACTTATATATTAACTATAGTGTTTAAGGATGATTGTACGTTAGATCGGACATCAGAACTAATTACCAACAGGCTATAGGATTAATGAAGTCGGGTTTTCCGAAAACTCAAATCCTGATAATAGAACTTAATCGTTACGACAAACCGATGATTACATAACATAGCTTATACACAAAGTTTTTCAAGATTACGTAAACTTTTTTTATGAAAAAGAAGGAAAGGATATTACAATGATAACTCAGAAAACACACTTGTATATTCATCTGTCTTTGCTTTTAAAGGTTAAGTTTCTCCAACCGTGACTTCACTCTCTCCAACTACTTTATTTGGTTTCAATTACGTAATAAAGGAGTATAGTATAACGACTAAATTCCATTTTTGTTGTTTCTAGTTAATTTAATTTATATAAACTTCATTTTTAGGCAAGAAGGAAGAACCTACATATACTTATACATTATGCCATTCTATATACTGACTTTGACATTCTAAATAGTTACAGCAATGGTTATTATTATCAATTATCACATGCACTAGCTAAATTTCTAATTTATTGAAGTTTTGTTTTTGCACGCATTTATTGTCATCCCACTTAATCTTAACAAACTCTATTACAAAGTTATTTTTACGCATGCGGAAGCAGTGAAATTATCCTTCAATTCCCTAAATATAATTTATTTAGTTTTTCTGACAGTTTCTTAATACTATCTCTCCGTTGTTCGTGCAGGAAAGATTTCCATTAGTACCATGGTCACTAGCACGGAAGATTGGACTCGTTAGAATGCAAGGATACCGTATAAGGTACAAAAGACTTCCTCTCATGCTTTCAAAATTTGACGAACTTGGTCCGTCATTAGTACAGGATCATAGTAGTTATAGTACGTATTTATACATTGCTACTGCTGTGTAAGCTTATAAGTATAGAAAAATTTCCCAAAGAAACTTACAGAAATGAAAAGTACATGCCAGAGAACTCGGGACGATAAAAACAGAATTTACAAGGTCAGTTGAAAATGAAAGAAGGTATTAAACTGGCTGTATTACACACAAAATATACATACGATTTATGTATATACTTGTACTTACATATGTGTCGTGTACAACACTTGCGTTAATTTTATCTCGAATGCAAGTGCAGCGTTGTTTTGCTTCAGGAATACGTTCTCACCTGTTATCTTTACGAGATCCCCGCTCTTAACTTCACTTGTGTGAATAATTTTTGTCACTAAAACTTTCTTCTTTTCGACACTATGATGAGTCCGACTTAACATCTAGAATGTGAATAAAGCGTAACACATTCATTTTACCTGTTTACTCCTCTAAATTATTTTGCAAAGTATTTTCGTCTCATTCAATGGTCAATTTTTTCCATTTTTTTTGTATGTCTAAAAGTGTTCTGTACATACGTTCAACGCTTTTTGTATTTAGAGAAATTTTCCATAAGAAACTATTCACAGCAATAAATTGCGTTCGCCCTAAAGGTAGAACACAATAATATATATAGTGCAACCTTGCACAATATAAATAAAGGAATAGTTTCAATTGTTAGGAAAAGAACCTTAAAATGTTTGTATGTCACCAATGTAGTAAGTATTCTTGCATTCCAATAACTTCTGGGCTATCTTTAATAATGTAGCAGGTTGTCCACGGTGAATATTTTATTATGTGAAGGGACAATGTTATTAAAGTTCTCAGCCCTTCAGCTCTACTTTTAGGACACAATACACGCGCCGGAGAAGATACGATCACCATTCACTATTATTGATTCTACATCGATAAAGGCATTTTATGTACCGAAACTAGCCCAAACTACAATTTAACGGCTCATTATTGGATTAGATATTGTCGCACATACAGAAATTTATTGAAGACTAACCAGCAGTCAAGATATTAAATCGCTTTCCAAGTCATTCACATCTGGAGGAAACTACTAATTATTTATTGAAGGATAAGGAATCTACAAGAAATTACGTCGTCTGTCAGACTTCTCGCTCATCGGGTAAACTCAATGTCCTACTTTCATTGATGTAATAACATATTCCTTTGACGGTAAAATGAGTTTCCAGGACAAATTTGCGTCTATACAGACATATGTACATTGGACCGCACACAATTTTGGGAACAAATTTGAGAAAAATGACACGCCTACAATGAACATTTAATTCACGAATTTTCCATCTTTACATATATAACCAGGAAAGTCTATGGACAATGTTCGCACATCATTAATGGGTTTTTCTACTTTACATGCAAATATTAGCTGTAGTTTGCAATAATATTTATTCATGAAGTATTTGTGAAAATTGCCTAGTATGGAACACTTTTATATTTTATTTTGTACAGTGTAATCATCCGTCAAAAATAATATTGCACTGTATGTGCTAATGGTATAATTGTTTACTTTACATTTACTTGAGAGCAAGAAACGAAATTAAAATCGTCGTGGCTAGCGCATTTCAAGACTGAATAGTGACTCAAGACAGCCATGATAATAAAGTCAAGTATGAAATTCGTGACGAAAATGTCTACAAAGAAGCGTGTAATTACCACTGTAAATAAACTAATTTGGTTGCAGTGCAACAGCATGGGCAAATTATGCAAACTGGCTTTATGCACAAGGTGAATTTCTTGTGTACTATTAATCATTCGAGTACTTATTACACACTCAAGAGGTTTAAAGTATGTATCCTTATAACTTGCATCAAGAGCAGCCCTGTGCACTTATGTACGTGTCACAACGGCCAAATAAATTCAGTAGCTATTTGTATACACCTTCTTTACTTTATTGTGGAACCACAAACTTGATGCTTCACCCTTTTGTATCATAACTTTTATTTATTATCACTTTTACTATTGCTTAACTGCATCTTGACAAATAATATTGCTAGATTTAACGACTCCAGTACTAACACACATATATTATTTTTGAGAATAAAATCGTCACATTATTTTTATTAAGCCCGTTAGCAAATTCGATAATATTAAGAACAACAGCAGAAGTACTAAATTCCAGCAAACTATAGTCAAAATGATTTAGGAACAGAATTTCATTATAAAAAATTCCACACATTCCTAAAGTTGCAACATCAATATGAGCGACGATGAATGATGGATCTTTGCAAAGTGTGCATATAGATGCAAATAAGGAGGATTGATTGTAGCTCCTGTGCAACACGCATTATTGTAGAATGAATTAAAAATTAGTTGCACGATGACGAATGAGAAGCCTTCAAGCTTTTGTTTAGTTATACTCAAATTTAATTGACTCAGCAAGACCCCTAAACCCATTGGAAATATGAGTCTCATTACTTCATTGGCACTATCGGCGGAGCTGTTGACCGAATCGGCATAAGGTTATACTTACATATATGCAATGTCCCTTATATCTAAATCAGTTATAAGTATTAACAGGTAACCTGCTAAGTATCCAAAAGATCGTGTAATATCACTCTGTCATTACTGTAGGGCTTGCCTGAATCCAATAAAAACAAAGAGTATTCAAAATTTTAGGCTATACCCTTTACATTCCTTTTCCCAGTGTCAACACTATTGCATAATTTATGTATGTAGCTTTTTGACTTGTCACAAATTTCATATAATACGCATATTCCCCACACTAATAACATGAATTTGAGCATATAGAAGGTTAAACACATTGAAGATGTGCTGACATACATATACTGACATACCTATCTGCACACTGTTCAGTGCATTCAGTTTGAAGTAAACTGTTTAAAGTAGAATAGAACAGCTAAAAAGAAGTCTCTACAGTGGTAGTATAGATACTTATACAGATATTATGCAAAATGTAATATAAAGAATACTCCTATAGTAGTAGCATCCAGGTAATTAAGTCTGCCCTACTAATTGCAGATTCAAATAACATGTACTCACTTACTATAACTTTCAAACCCATGTTTGACTACTTGACTAACTATTATAATTACTTTTTGCGTATATGCCAATATGTGTAGCTGTTGTACTTGTACTGTTTTAGTTGTATCACTCATTCAAAAGCTCCACCATTTACCTTCGCAGATGTACATCCGTTGATAATATTACATTGTAACCTTTATGTCTTCACGCAAAGGATGAAAACATTGGATTACAATACAGATTGTTGCTCCTTGCTTGAAGCTCTTTATCTGTGTAGTAGCCATATGGCCTGCATACATGGTAACGCTTGAGCAAAAGTGTATATTCTATTATTCAAGGTCCTTTTCCTCTCGAATTTCGTCATATTCCTTGCTTTTTGAGATCAACTCTCACTAGTGGAAAAATCTTTTTGTAACAGCTTGTTTACAAGAATACTTGCTGAATCTACCTTTTAGATTATATGAAGCTGTATAGAAAATACAAAAATAATCATATTCTGGTTAAAACAATATGAAAATTGAGAGACTATTTATGACATTGGTAAATGCATAATATTACCAACTCACTTAGCATGTAAAATACCTATGCAAAATTGTAACGGGCTGACTTTTACAATGTGCAAATAGCGTAATAATGATTGTATCCATATATTGCGTTGCACATACTGTGTAAAATAGAAGACAGTTCTAAAAAGAAATCCAATGACAAGAAGTCAGTCTTCATTTTTTTTAAACAGGGAAGCCGAGAAAACTATCAAGAAATCAACAGTCAGTTGCTGCCACTAAGTCTGTCAACCACGATAGGCGGGATTGTCAACCGCAAAGTCGATAAGCGGTAGTACAATATATAGAATTTTTTACAAATTACACCACGAATCTCTCTATGAGCTACTAAAAGTCACAACAACGTGCATGCACACTTGTGTCCTCAATAGTGTAATGAGTGGAATTCTGCACGAGTTCGCTGCATAAAAGTTGAGTAAAATAAAAAGTAAAAAGACAAGTGTAAAACCGCCTGACTGCTAAATTCCTCGCCACACAGAATTATGTGAAGGAACGAAGCACGCGTAGTATATATGTACATACTTCTTCACCTGAGTTTGCATAAAGTAGGATATTTCCTTGAAACGCATACAAATGACTGTTCCAATTCACAAATCTCAATCGTTCTAATTCTAATCGATGCATTTTTTTTGAAGTTTAATGGACTTTCTAAGGCAAATTAGGAGTAATGTCTCAAATATAGAGGAGCATCATAATGTTACAATTACCCAATGTCTCAACGCTTGTTAAAATAATTTATACCTTTGAGGCTGTTGTGCAAATGAATGTGCTTCATGCAGAAAAGAAATCGCCGTTATTATTATAGATGTAAATAATATTATTTCTAAATTAAATTTCGTCATTTAGTAAATAAAAATTGTTTACTTTTAAATAAAAGGCCTTACCCGCTGTAATAGATATCCGTTTTAAAAATAAATCTCAAACTATCTCACTTCATCTGCAATAAATTTTTCACAATGTCAAAAACGCGCAGTTCCAAAGCTACAAACTAGAATGTTTTGAACTATATTGGCTATAAAACTGTATTATACTACACAATAAGAATCTCATATGGGTATAATCCGAAAATATTTCACACTTGAATTTTTATTCCGTAATAAAAACGCACAATCTCATGATATAGAACGCTTAAACACCGCTGTGGACTTCAGGTGTATAATATTTTAGTTTCGTGAGAATGAAACGAATAGCGTGAAAGAGCGAATAAGACTGAAGTCAAATACTTTGAGTTGGCCATACGAGTTTCCTCGTTTCAATGAGTTTCGTCAGTCTCAAAGAGCCTCAAGCGGTTACTTGACTCGTGCAGGTGTAAGTAGCTCTCAAACATACCTGAGTTTGCTCTGCTCCTCTATTAAATTACATGTATACCTATGTACAGTTCTAAGCTCTGCAGCTGCTTAATGGAGTAGGCGACGACCATAAGCGATAGTAAAAGTTAAAAGCAAAAGGATGATAGAGCAATTGTTAAGACACTCTTTGTATTCATTCTACAGCTATATAGTCCAAGAATGTGTTGAGTCCCTTGTTCAACACAATAGTTATTGCAACTCTGCAAATAATGATGAAGAGACTGCGACGAAAGACGGATTCTGTACATGCATAATCCTCAATCTGACAATGAGTCATAATTTCCGTGTATAACGCAAGGTATGGCTGAAGCAATTCCATGCAATTTTAGGCGTTTATTCTCATCATCATAGTTGACTCATACACCGGAAAGCCCAGATAATATTTTTGGATGCATCTACTGATTTTTTAAGAATTGAAGAGAGGGGAACACTTTGATTGAGTAATGTTGTTTGCTTGTAGGTGTATCTGTATATGGTAATTCCAGTATCTATTACATAGGTACAACTTTATAACCTTTGAAAGTTTAAGGTCATATTGTTTGTTGTTTTCTTTTCGCCTTACTAACCAGGCCCGGGAATATAGGGAATTCTATATAATAAAGAAAAATCAAAATATTGACGTCTTTTGACTTATTTTTAACTTAGGTATTGAGCTATTATTACTTCCTGAATCTATACAAATGTATTCAACCGGTGGAAGGTATGACTACCGGTCATTCAACTGGTCACCTATAGTACTTTATTTTTAAATGCGATTATTTTACCGTCACAAGAACAAACAGCATTAGTATTAAACATTAACTTTATAATTAATACACTATCACTTACAAAAAGTAAAGCAAATATCAATCTGGAAATTAGAGCGATTAAATAAAAGTAACGTTAGTCCTTGACAGCATCCACAACAAAATATATTAATGAGATGGCGGTGACCGCTGCTCCTAATATATAAGCCGCTAGAATCATTGTTCTAATCTTGGTTCCCTGTAATTCGACAGTATCAATTCATTAAAATCACGCTTATTGTTAGAATCAAAATTGGATTATATGTGGAAACATATATTAAATACTTTTGGAGGTCAAGAAATTTTATTTTTAATTACCGGGGCCTCTCCAGCAACGCCAGCAGGAGCCATTGGCCCTACCGATAACGCTCTCTTGGTCTCTTGAATTCTCATCTCTTTGTCAACACTGAATGTATGGGCCTGGAATTTATTTTAGAAAGAAATAAGTACACTGTATGTACTATGACTATCTTAAATGTTTTCCCTTTTGCATCATTAAAAACAAAAATATTACCGTTAATAATAGGTGTAAAGTTATATGATAAACAATGAACGCAGTGATAACAGCCCAGTATCTTGTCTGCTGGAGATTAGTTTTCCCAAGGTCGTTAGCCAAGTAAATACAGGCAACTAAAAGGAATAACATACATATAAGTATATTATAAGTTGTATCATTACAGTTCAATTAACACCTTTTCAATTTCAAATATAAATTATGTAAAGAATGTATGTGAATTATAAATATCTTTTACATACTGCCGAAAATATGAGCGGTATTTCCAATACTCCAATGGACCCAGTTAAAAAGCTTTCGTTTTGGAGTTCCTGGATGAGGACGGAAAGTTGCGAGACAAACCTGAAGAAGAGCCAAGGCGGTTAGAATAATACCGAGAATAGGATGAGCTTTTTCGGCACGACCTCCACTTCTAGATGTGTAACCTCCGACTTCAATGAATATTAAAACGAAGGCCGCAATTGTGAAGACCACCGTTAGAACCATGCAGAGCCGATGGAACTGAGGAAGTCATACAACAAATAATGTTAAAATCACGTAGTAATAAGTGACAGCTTAAATAACATCATAATAAAATATTAAACTCACGTGGAACCAGAGAGCTAATCCGAAAGGTTGCTTTTGCGTCAATGTCTGTTTGTAATACCTCGCAGTGAACATTCCCGAAGATGCGCAAAGTAGCCAGGCCAATATCATGAATGAGCCATGTAATTGAATATAAATTTTGGACTTGGCTTTTAAAACCGACATGTCCGAAAGTTTAATAGATTGGGCAGAAACGTCGCGGTCATTGGCTGCTGGATGTTTATCCAAATACGCTGAAACATAATCGGCAATTTTTATTTTTCAGGGGACACTTTGCCTTAACCAATTACATAGCATTTACAGTAATTTATGGTTTCATACTTCCATCAGAATTTGCTCCTCTAGCTAACAACAAGTAGTAGTTGTCAGTAACCAAGTTGTACTGTAATGACCCTGCTGCGGTCGGTACTTCATATTCCGTAGGAATAGTGAAGCTGCAAGTAATGTAACCATCAATGACAGCCCCTTGTGCTTTTGAAATAATTATTGATCCATCCTGCAAGTAATAAATGCTTCTGTAATTAAGTTCATTCATATTAAACTTATTGTTAATTAATTCAAATAACCTTACTCTAGTGACTGCATCATTTCCGTCTTTGTTTGGCTGATTGTAGTATTCGTTGATCGCAATACCTCCCCCATTCGGTATTCTACAACCGAAAACATCATCATTGCCCTGAAAGTTTTATAAAAGTTGTAAATGCACCGTATATTATAAACCACAACTATTTATTACATCTTATAATATATATTTCTAATATTCATAACTACGATATTTATTAAATTATACTATGATAACTCAAATTAACTATTGCGGAAAATCATACAGATGATTTTATAAGTCAACCTAGCTCACCATTTGATTATCAAACGAAAGCCCAACTGCAATATAAGAATTACTATCGCCGACCTGTCGGCCAACAAGTTCTAAATTCGCACCCGTAGAAGTTATCTGATAAGTGACTAACATTCCACAGTTAAGATTGTCAACACAACTGGCGGACCCGAGGCCAAAACACCCCTTGGTAAGACCGCACTCCTTATAAAACTCAGCCACGTCACCTGTAGGAGGCTAAGGTAAATACAAATAATAATATTTTCATTTACTTAAAAATAATCCGTTATAATGTTGCAATCAGCATAAAAGCAGTCTTTAAATAATTGAAAATAAATAGACATTTTAATCAAACCAACCGGCAATGTTGTTGTTGGTGTTGGTTTAGGTCCCTCTTTGTCAGTTAGCTGTACAGCTGCTGGCGCTACGACACGATCAGTAACTTTTGGGTGTTTATGCAGAACCGCTAAAGAGGTAAAAAATGTAATGAAATATCTAAATTGCACAAAAACTCAAATATTTATTAAAATGAACACTTACTGGCACTCGAATCGTCACCTCTAGCCAAGAGAAAATAAAACTCATCGGTTTTTAAGTTAAAATCCCTATTTCCCCCCGGCAAAGAGTACTTAGAATGGACGTTAAATGTGCAAGAAATAAATCCATCAATGTTCTCTCCAGAAGCCTTGTTTATAATTTCTTCGCCCTTTTTTTACATTAAAAAGAACGTATAAAGTCAAATTCATGACAGAGTATTATCGTAATGCTATAAGTACATGTTTACTTAATATTATAACAATTTTCTTACCACTGGCCGCATAACTCCGTAGTTAGCTTCATATTTAGGTCTGGTGTAGTATTCATTTATAGCTACTTCATCCTTATCCAATCGACATGCAAACACAGAATCTTCGCTCTGAAAATATTTAGAGTTAATCAGTGACTTGTATTTTCTACATATTTTTGTTTTTATTAAGTTTCACATGTAGTAGGTAGGTGAATAGGTGAAATATATTGAAAAGATAAGATCAAGGCTAAACGGAACGTAATATATTACCATTTGTGCATCACTTGAGAGACCGAGGGCTAGAAACGACGTTGGTGTCGCCACTGAAGTGATGTTTCCAACCAACTCAAACGTTACTCCAGCATTATCGGTATCAACATTATACGTTACGAACATTTCACAATTCTTGGTACTAAGACAACCCATGGGTGTTCCGAAGCACCCCTTGATAGTGCTACAGCCATTATAAATTTTTTCGATTTCGTCTTCAGGGTCCTAAATATGTAAATAATTTCTTTACAGAAGATTCTTGAATAAATTCTATGTATTGTCATAATCATAAGCAAATGTCATATGATTACTATTGAAAATAATTTTACTCTGAATTTTGAAAGCATTAAGTTATGGTTAAAGAAACTTACAGGTTGTCCCCCCATTCCAACTGTTATAACTTCTGAACGATAGGCAATCCAGAAAATGTCCTTTTCTTTTACAACTGTCACCCTAAATAAAAATTATTCAACATTGATTAACCTTTACTGATAACGAATACTTCTTTAATTTTTCTATATTTTATATAGAATACAAAAAAATGTGTAGCATACGCGATAACATATTCTCCATCTACTGTAGGAGCTTCCCATTCCAGGATGACATCACTTTTTTTGGTGTTATTGGTATGGGTGGCCGCAGAATCTGGATATCCCGTACATGTCAATAGTTGTGCTAAAGATTCATCCTCCGGGTTTGATTTAATTTCACGAATAAATTTCCCCTGAGGAATTGGATTTGATAACTTAGAGTCTCTTCCAATCGCTAAAAATCCTTTGAACGGGCCTGATGAAGTTCTAGATGCTAAATGAATTTCTATTTTTTCACCAGGAGCCACCCGTGTTTTACTCACATTTAATGAGTACGGAAATAGGGATGCTTGTTGGTCAACCCCGTGTCCTGGCTCCATTCTATCGCATGAACCTGATGGCGCTCCATCAGGGAATCCTGCTATCTGCTCTACCGATAATATTATAAAATATGCTAGTATAGCTTTTCTTAGCAAACCGGTAACTAAAATTGACTGGGTTAAAAATGAGCTTTGCCGACTAGATTTCATTTTTATATGAAATCAGGATCTGTGTTGGAAGAAATAAAATACATAAGAAATTTAGAAAACAAGGTTTAGAAAGTCATTTCGATGTTATTATTTTGCACATTTATACATATAGATATGCTTACCCTCGCAATTAATTTTTCTGAAATATTTTCCTACGATAATTGAGCTGCTAAAATAGACTAACTTCCAATTTCGACTAGCTAACAGAGTATAGCAAACTCGCTGGTGGTTGCAGGAAACACAGTTCTTTGTAATCTTTCTTTCCCCGATTACATCAGTAATACAACTATCTGACCTGAAATACCAGCATTGAGTTAAACGCCAATTTTCCTCAAAGCTCTGAATGTCAGTAAGCTTCAGTCAGACACGGGCAACCTGTTATATCTGGAATCAGACTCAAGTGCAGTTATTAAATTGCAATAGCGTATGTACAAATTTTCACAATAGATACTAAAATAAACCCTTCCTACTTTGATGTTATCTTTAGAAGTACGCATCAACATCATTTTAGTTCAGTTACACTAACTATCATAGGATACTCAAATATAGTTGGTAAATAACGGATTAAACGATCTTGCAAATAATATGTATACCCCGTTTAGCAGGCGGTCAGCGTAGCATGGATAATTGAGTTGTCGTGTACGGACCAAAGTACCAACCAGGATCACTCGTCGTATGTCACATACATACAAACTGTGATGATCTGACCTGGAAATTCCATGCCTATAATTATAATACAGTCGAGTACGTTTTAGAATTTAATTATGCATTGTACCTATACCAAAACCTCGAATACATACAATCTTTGAAATAGGATAACACTAATTTAATTGACTTATAATATAAGGTAACATTATGGACGCTCTTGACATCCTCATCTTATCACCAATCATTTACTGGCCGAATGGAATGAATATAAATTGTATATAGTTATACAACTATTAATATCAAAATTAATCATCTCAATGTGGACTTTTGAAGGTAGTAGGGTACGCACGTGGATTGTGTATGGTTCTGTTGGACATGTGCATCATTTATTTTATCTTCAGTTGACTTTATATGTTTGACTTGTAAAAATATAATCACGCCAAACGTTTACAAACTTGACTTTATCAATTTACACATTATGTATAACTCTGCAACCCACCCAATACAAAGTCTAAAATTTTGGAAAGTCAAATCGACCTTTGTTATTTACATTATGCGCAAATTAATTTATGCAAGAGTACCTAACTGTGCTAAATTACTTAAATTTAAAGTTTTTAGTAAAATTTAGCAACTACATATAGTCGAAGTCGATTTTTTTGCCGTTAGGCAAATTATCAGTCCTGCCAAAGTATCTGTAGTATTAAAAGAATAGATGACAACACTCCCGTCTGTAAAAATGATGATACTTGATTATCAGTTCCTTCTTCCTACATTGTCAAATACAAAAACTATATCATACATGTGCAATTTTATTATATTGCACTATCAATGTGATCACAAGTTTATTTTATCACGATGAAGTGTCGAATTGGAATTTATTTTGGGTATTTCCCTTTTAGAATATACCGACCATGATTGACATTATTTTAAAGTACATAGTTAGTACATGATATTTCATTGTTCGTCATTTTGATGATGTAATTGTTTTACCATCATTCTAATGCTTGTTCTTCAATAAACGCAAACCTACACTATTACTGAACTATAGCAGCGTGTCATTTAAAGTTATAATTGAGCCTAATAATATTAATTTACGATTGAAATTATATTCTTAATTGGTATTACACATGTAAGTATCTAACACTGCTATAGTAAGCATTTCATACATACATAATGTGATAAATATAATATGATTTTACGTATTTCCATCGAAAACAAGTTTTCAATGCACAAGAATGAATCGAAGAACCTGAAAAATCTAATAATAATTTAGGCTTTGAAAGCATCTCTTATGGATTTCTTTTGAGATTAAATGAACTAATTTTACTGAGTCATCAAGACAAGACGAAGTCTGACATGAGTAAAATAGTACAATAATTATTTAACCTTCTGAAATAATTTCCTAATTGCATATTGAGCTAGAAATAATTCATACGTGATGAAGCTTTCACATAGTGAACCAGTACCACATTGTAAAACTACTTGCATGGTTCTCAACTTAAAGCAAGATGGACGATCTACTTGTCCCGATAATAGAACATGGCAACGTATGGAATTTAAAATGGCTGACAAAAGTAATTCTCTGTAAATGGCGCACTGCATGGCCATAAAGGGTCCACGAATGAACAAATCCTTTCGAGAAGACAAACTCTAATTGGTGGAATAAAGCGCCTCCAGCAATACTTCCCTCGGGAGTTTCAATCCAACCAAAAACAAAACACGTACCCCTGTAGGGTAATCTTACAGACAAAGAAATTACACAAACGACTATAAGGGGGGCAGGTGACCAGGGCAATAGTAATTTACGCTGGATGATCCTTTTGTCACTTTGTGTTTAGCTGTCGTTGAGAAAACACGTGGTGCAAGCTAAAAGTTAATTTATCAGGATACTGGACTTAGACACCTAGAATTTATTCTAGTTTTCCAGTGCGTTAAGAGAGTCTAAAGTTTTGTCCGTACAAGCCCCGCAGTAATAAGGCAAGTGGTGGGGGTAATCGGTAAGTATTTATTAACAATGTTCCCTTATTTTTTTTTTATTACTCTGCCAAAGCTAAACAGTGAATACATTTTACGCAAAGAATTTAAGATATTAGCAATATCTTTCATTTAACAAGTGCAACTATTAGTGGAAATTAAAATTAGATATTATTGTAGAATAATTGAAGGCTAGTTTTGTAATGCAGAATTATTATTAAATTATTATGAATAATCACTTTTATTTAATTTTTAATTAAATATAATTATTAATTACTATTTGTATGCACATTCTAACTTTATTAATTTTCTAATAATAATGTTCATGCTTACAGACATGGATCCTTATGAACGAGACAACTGGCCCCCAGTCGGTCAGTTTAACCCGGGCTACAATAATGGTTTCCAATACCCTGCGGAGTATTCCGACATGTGGAGGCAGCCACCAAGCAGTGCTTTCCGTTCCATTCAACCTTACTACAATCCGCCGGCTCTGATGCCCCCCATGATGCAACCGCAAGCAATGAGACAAGATTTGCTTATGAATAATCCGGGCTATCCACTTTACCCTAGTTATTCATCGTATGGAGAGCCCGGAAATGGCTTCTATCAACCACCGATACAACCATTTCCTAGATTCATGGATACTCCATACCAACCAATGCGACCGATTGCAGACGCCAACGGCCCTCAGAGATTTGGCAATCCGATGACTCCCTACAACCAGAGAAGCACGCAAGATCGAAATTATTCATACACCGAACGAGTAAATGCTGGCTCTGATTTACCGAACAATGTGCGTAGGAATCGGAATCCGTTCCTGATTTCGTCTGAGGATGCTGAAAGTGAGTGTTCCTTTAAAATTGTATAATAAAATATTTATTTATCTTGCATTTCTGAGGTAAAAAGAATGCTTATATTTCCATTATAGACCGTTTCATGTTTTTATTGATTTTTCAGAAGCAGTTGAGGCCGTGCAAAAGGAAGAAGATTCCGACGGTGTGCAAATTATAGAGTCGATTCCACTCCAAAGAAGACACAAGCGAAAAATTCCTCTGGATGTGAAAGTTTCAAAAAGGGATTCAGATGGCCAGTTCTCCAAGCCCCAGAGCGACGATATAGTACCAAAAGAATTGAAACGTGGGAAGCGTACTGCTGCTGCGGAGGCCACCATAAAGATTCACAACACCTATAGGCCCTTTCAATACCACCGAGAGGAAGCAGCACTTATTAATAAAATTACGGAAGCCCAAGAGATTGAGGAACTAGAAGAGGGTACTCAAGCAGATCCAGTGGAGGTGCCAGGTGTGTATTAATTTATTATCCATTAACAATATTTATTTGTACCCTTCAGTCCAGTAATATATAAAAAATATATATTTGCATTCAAAAAATTTACATTCTTGAAGTAGTATCCGTATACGATTTTGTTTTTTTATTCTCTTTTTATATTACTTACATGTTCCCATCTAACTGTATGTACTTTGTCTTTAGTAGAGAAGAAGCAAAAGAGGAGGTACAAAAAGAGGAGCGGGCCCACCAAGAAGATCGTAAAGTCCAAAACACGCGCTACCGCAACGGCGTTAGAAGAATCATCCATGTTAACTGATGAGAAACTCAAAGAACCAGCACCACAAGAAATCGAAGAACCTTCCACATGCAACCATGAACATGATAAAGAAAATGTATTGGATTCAAATCCTACCGAAGCTCTTCCATCCGCATCTTCCGAGGTAGCAGAAATTGTGGAAGAGCCAGAATGTGATGATGTGCCTAAGCTAGAGGATCCTCACACCGCACTAAAACCGAAAAAGAAAATCATGCCGTACACACGCATCTTTCCCTTAGTGCAGCTGACTCGCATAAATTTATCCCAATATCGACAAAATGAGAACCATTCTTATGTGCTTGAACCGGAAACCAACAATGACAAAGGTATTCAACCAGAAGTACCTATGGAAGTAGAAGAATCTGTCGAACCGGTTCCTTCAACTGTCGCTGCTCCAGAGCCTGTGGAGCAACTTACTTATTACTTAGCTGGCACATCGTTGAATAATTCACCAGCTTCCGCAGTAGATGACCTGCCACCCCTAAAAACCATGGGTTTTCCCTCCCCAACTTTTTCTGAATGTCTTGACTATTCTGATAGTCCCCTGGATGGCTTCAATATTCTAAAACTATTTAACAGTCCTAGTCCTCCCGGAACACCACACACAACCTGGTCACCTAACAATCTCGACTTCGCTCCTACTACTCCTGAGGATGGTTAGTTTTGATTTCAGCATTTTATGTGTAATTAAATCACATGTGTTTTATAAATATTTAATATTTTTATTAATTATTTCTTACATTGTTTTATTTTTGTTACTTACAGGTGTAAATGCAGTGCGGATGATGGCACAAATCGTGGACCCAGTGAAATGCAATGCTGAAACGGAGGGTCAGAAGAGTCTCAAAAGAAAGCTGAATTTTCAGTTATCACCACGCACCGTCAAGAAATCCAGTGCATTTCAAGATTTGCTTACGTTCCATGAGGCAACGATGATGCAGTAGCAGCTTTCGATAGCTTGATTTTTCATTGCTGTCCAATGTAGTTGGTGGTTCTTGTTCAATCGTAGGTTTTTTTTGCTATTGTTATTGTTTAGCGTTGGGAAATTTAATTGATAATAGAATCCATTTTCCGACTGTAGTTTTATGTGATTTGAAATTGAAATTCATATCTTATTGTTCTGTGAAATTATGTTTATATGGAAGTATTTATAATAATCAATATAACATCCAAGTCGTTGCTTATTCATTGTTGATGACGAACCATTTATGTTTATTAATATGTTGAAGAAATAATACATTACTATTAAATCAAGTTCAAAATACTAGCCCGAAACATATTTTTTTTCATTTACGAGTCCATACTAATTTTCTATACACGTATACACAAGCTCTGGAATAAAACAAAATGGTTTAAAAAACTAAAATCAAAAAGCCACTTTACTAAAACAATCACAGCCAGAATCAACTTTCAAAACAATCCGTGAATGTAATCAGGGTCATTAGGGTTGCAGGAGTGGTTGGACATAAAAATAAGCGTAACAAGGACCACGGTGTATAATGCAGATACATAAAACATGAAGAGGATTGTTCCTCTCCTTACGTCATATTCATCCTGAGTAAGAAAAATCAGAATTAGTAAGTATAGTTCCTTCATATTTTTACATTTTAGGTATTATCAAATACTTCTACTTCATATACTTACTCTAGAAGCTTTACTATCTAAAGGCAATGCTGGACCAATTAAGGCTTGTACTGCTGTTTTTTCAATTTGTTGGAGGCGTCGCAAATAATCTGTGTTAAACTGAATCCAGATTATACTTATAATCAGATAATCCACATAATTTAATCATTGTGAAGAATTGCAATTAATATCCTCAGTATTAATATACTCTAATTTAATACTAAAGATTTTTGTCACCATAAATAAGTTTACCTCAAGGACTATGTGTGCAAGGGTATAAAACAGAAGATAGAATCCAGCAACAACCGAAAAGGAACAGGACACAAATGACTTCCTTAAGTACGGGCCACGAATCAATTCCACTGCTATAGTATCATTAAATCGCGAAAAATATCAAAATCATTACGGCTCTATTAATTAAAACTATATTTTATTAAATAAAATATTATAGTAACTCCTTTTTACCACCAAATGCATAGATACAATGACCCAACAAGTAGTGACACCATTTTGTTTTTCCGTTAACAACTAATTTTTTGGAGCGCTCGCGGTGGACGAAGAATCCGGCAACACCGTTCACCAAAACCCCCAGGGCTAGGAACGTTCCAATAACAAAATGGTAGGCAGGTGAGGCAGAAGTGAAGGCTGAACCGAACCTTCCAACAAAAGCCACCACGACGCCTAAAGTATTTAACAATATGGCTACCGATTGTAGGGAAATGTGACACTAAAAATAACCACCAACAATTTAATTGATAATGTACTAAATAAAATAGCGTTTGCATCAAAGCAGACATTATTCATATCACTGACTAAAATATTTACAATAATCCATGCTGGATATCCTTTAATGGACACACAGGGAAAAGCTTGCTGACCATACCGTGCCATTAGAATTGCCATAGGAATACAAAATGTATAGCAAATAACACCACAAACGATGTGTGTAGTAAGAAGTATATGGGTTCCCAAGGTCACCTAATTATTCCAGAAATAGTAATTATTTCATATTATGTCCTTCGTTATAATTATTCCTTTGAAATTTGAATTAGTAATATTACTATTAAATATTAAATTATTTAATTTGGGTATTTACAATTTTATGCTTGGACGATGTTAGGCTAATGGCTTCTTGTGAGGAAATTGCAAAACCGTGGTAGGTTATACTTCCTGTGGTTTACAAATTAAATTCATTAGGTTTTTAGTAGCGCATTCCCTTGAGGATTAAATTCTGCCTATTTTGTGATTTTCTGGCGCAACGGACACATAAAATGTCTAACCTGGTTCATTCGGTTCCATATTATCCACTCCAAGAGCTAGTAAAATATGATACTTTTTGGATTTGAAATCAGCTGCAACGCCGGAGTACTTCATTTGAAATGGTATGGTGAAGTCGCAAGTTATTCTCCCTTGATAAACGGATGATGATATTACTTTGACGCCATGATCAAACTCCTTTGAAAATATTAGAATAGAAATTAGAAGGTCTGTTATCAATATTATACGGCTTCACCTTTTAGCTTGCAAAATAAGTAAAACAAAGATATCGTGCAAGAACCTCAACAATATTTCGACGCTTCTCCGAATCTCCGGGATTATGACTGACCCAAAGAGAAACTCGGTCATTTCCAGGAGCTCTTTTGCAGATAATTACAATATCATCACCCTGTTGTATAGAATGGAATTTTAAGCTCGGAGTAATTATTAGTTGACACAAAAATTTTAAGAATTTATGCAAGTAATTAAAACAATTTTTTTAAATAAAACTATTGCATTGGTATATAAAGCGTAGCCAATAATACCATGTAGGAATCCTTAGAAAATCCGACAGCCACGTAATTAGTATTTTTAGCAGCCAGAGCAACGTGAATTTTATTTTTATCTACTACATTATAGGCCATGGTAACAAAGCAATTTCTGTCGAGATAGCATTGGGAAGGAAAACTAAAACAGGAGTAGTTATTTCTGCATTCGGTGTAGAGGGAGTGGATCGTGAGGATGTAATCTTGACCAAACCTTTGCGAATGTAAGAGTATGGACCTAGTTTTAGAATCGCGTGAATCTGATGGAGGTGTCCATGTATTGTAATTTATGCTTGAAAATTCATCATCGAGGTCCTTGTACTTACTGCTATTACGAGAAACTTGTCCTAGTCTGCTCTTTTGAGCGGTTCTGTTTGCAAAGGGTATTTTCATATTTCTAAGACGGGATACATCCTGAACTGTATGATTGCTATTGGTTAACTCATGAACTTGATTTTTCATTAATGATTTTGAATTTTCTGGGGCTAAAATAAGTTCTGTATCATTAATAGCCGTTTGCGCATTCTGGTTAGTCATTCTTTTTAATCGAACATTCTCGTCGAAATCGGTGTCCTTGTAATTTGAAACAATGAGCTCCCTTTCAGTTTATTGATTGATTGAAGCTAGAGCTTGTGAATATGTATTTGATTGGGGGACTTACTTTGCGCGAGGTCAACAGTGCCTTAGTTCTATTAATATTTTTTCTTGATTTTCGATTTGCTAATATTTCCTGATCGGGTAAGGTTATATTAAATTTTTTATCGTGTAGACCCCGTCTTCTAGCTGATCTTGTGAGCTCTTCAGACGTGCTTTCGTCGGTACTTCTGTGACCACTCCTCTTGCGTCCGAATGAGCGTATTCCACCAATGATACGGCGTCCATTTTTAGCATCCTTTATTTTTGGATCAACGACTAATTTTGAGGTCATCTTCCTATTACCTGATGCACTATTTTTCGGCCGAATTTTCGTTCCACGTCTCAGGTTACTTATATTATCTACAAACTCACTGTAGCTACTACGACTACTAAAATCACGGCTTAACTTTGATCCCTTCGGCCGACGAGCCCCTTTTCTTGATGAATTGTCAGATTTGGGTCTCGGCAATGGCACGTGACCACGTCGGACAGACCCAATGGTTTCTGGTAACTCCATTAATAAATATCTATTCATATTTCGCTGGAATCGAAAATTCTTTTTCGGTTTTGATTTATGAGTTTTGCTCGTCCTAAGGAAAAAAGGTCCTTTAGGAACAGCTCGTGATCCACGGTTGGGCAGCAGTATATTCTTGAACAAGCTAACATCACCCTTTGGTCGTACTTTGTGACCTCTTCGGGTCTCAAGGTGAGTTGGTTGAGAATATTCTCCTTCGTCTGAACTAAGCGATCGTTTTTGAATCCCCTTTGATAGAAGTTCTAGCTTTGGCTGTTCCACACCGTCTTGAACGTCCACCTCATCGTCACTAACATCCTCGTAATCGCCATCACTTGCATACTCATCTGAAGATTGAACAACAAAGGTATTCTTATCCACGTCATTTCCATAGTCATCAACAGAATAATCAATCACAACAAAGTCTTCCACACTGGTACGATTTTCTAAACGAAACTGTATGAACACTTCCAACTGGTTTCGTTGCAAATTTTCAAACGTGATCTCTACTTTATTCTTCAGGGTGGATTTGTCGAAAGTTGTGAGTATCAGCGACTGTAGGCAAAATTTTAAACTTATAGGGATCATAAAACGTGAATATAAAATTTTACGATTTTACGACTATTCTGCAACTCAAATGTTTTCCGTACATTCGTGGGCCGAAAGCAATTAATTTCTTCACCGCTATAGGCATTATCAAAATATGCAGTAAATTCCGGGTTTTCCGTGGCATTACTAAATTCAGACCACGGAAGAGTGGGTATGATCATAGTCATCATTTCAAAAGGAATTATTTCGCCTGCAAACACAAAAATTATTATCAGGACATCAGGAGCCATTTTTAATCTTTAGCTTTATCGTATTGTAAATACACATACAAGCTTAAGATATATACATCCGCATTTCGTCATTACCTTGTTTCAGAATAGCAAACGTAAGGTGAATTCTATGAAGTAAGCCGGCTTTCTGAGTGTTATTATCAGTATTTTCAGCTCTAGTAGATTCAATCAGATGTGTGTATATAATGTCGTAATTTTCTGTTGCTTCTTCTGTCTCAAAAATATCATACAATATGTCGGAACAGTCGATGCTGACATAATGTCGACCGTTAGGGACATCTGTTGGGGAAACATCGG
Organism: Lipothrix lubbocki; assembly: GCA_034696945.1. Taxonomy (NCBI): domain Eukaryota; kingdom Metazoa; phylum Arthropoda; class Collembola; order Symphypleona; family Sminthuridae; genus Lipothrix; species Lipothrix lubbocki. The sequence continues at coordinate 7,103 of JAQGAK010000468.1, read as the reverse complement.
TCTTCTCTAAGGATGTCATTGGTGACGGAAGCAAAGCAACCAAACTAAAAATAAGAGCATATGCCATCATTGTTCTACTGGTAGTGATGGTGATCATGATGCGTAAATTTTGAAGCCTTTCCTTGGTGAGTCTAGTGATTCAAAATAATTGGTAATGGTTCAACCAATTGGGTAGTTTATCCTTTGTTCTATCTTTTAGTTTCAAGTTTCAGAGTGAAATCGAAATCACATAATAAATCTTGTAAATTACATGAAAGCATGAAAGCACCTTGTGTACTAATTTATTATTTTTAACATGATAGGTATAGCAAGCACTAAGCACTTATTATTGTTAGGTTTCAGGTTTCAATTCATTGCAATATTCCAAATCAGTTAACTTAACACAGTGACTGCTGGTGCTGACGCTGACTGCTGAGTAGAATGGATTTCACTTTCACCCCCATGTTTCACGGAATCATGAGCAGCAACAGCAACAAAAGAAAGAACCCGCATTAATACCGTCAGCAATTTATTAGCAACAACAGAGAAATAATATTTAATTTGGGTGCCGTGCCAGCTGCCATCCACAGAATGTCCTCGTCCTCGCTAAGATTACTTTAAAGATATTAAATATTAAAGTAATAAAAAACATCATGTGATTGTTAGATTCAACAAAATAGTATCTTGCTACAGTAACTTATTATAATTCACATGCAAATGCTAAGCCTTAGTTTCCTTATCTCCTTATATGTAGTAGTTTCATGGAGTTTTAAAAAGATCTTCAGATATAATCCACGGAGTTTATACAACAGGTGGAATCAGAAAATATGGCCTCCAGGATTAAAATGGCAGTACATACAAATAGTATGCACATGGTGAAGAAAATGATGTAACGACGCTCAGCAAACATGGCCTAAGGAGTTAATATACGTAGTACGTATTACGTACTTAAGTTTCACATAACATTACTTTTTATAAACATAATCGCGAGTGTCCATTGCGAATCGGTAGACTTACTTTATCCACTTTCAATTTTAAATTGAGTGCAGGGCCCCAGAAAGACCGGAAAGATGGTTCACGACTTTCTTGCTTGTGTCGAATGTGCTCTGTATTAAACTAGAATAGCAAGTAAATTGTTTGTGTTATGTTTTACTCAATTTTATTTAAACATGTATATTATACCATTAGCAGAATATTAGCTCCAGCGAAGAATAAGTAATTAAATCCAGCTATCACTGAAAAAGAGCAGGATATCTCCGATTTAGGAATATAGGGACCTCGAATGATTTCCACTGCTACAGAAACAAAAAAAGTTTTAAGAGGTTCAACATGGCCTCAATATCTCAAACTCACTCTCTGATCTTAAACTCTCACCTCCTAGCAAGGCACCAACGTGTCCAACAATATAATGAGTCCACTTTAAAAACGGATAGTCATTTTCACGTTTCCACAAATACAAGAAAAATCCCACACCAACGTTTACAAATGACAGTAAAAATGCAATAGGTCCGACTATCCCATGGTAAGTGGAGCTTTCAGTGTAAAACGCACTTCCACTTCTACAGGCATAGATGATGACAGCACTTACTAAATTACAAACAGTAGCAAGTACGAGCAGTCCGACATGGTTCTGCGGAAAATTGAGAAATTATTTTTAAATACATAAAGGCCCCGACAGCCCCAATAATACATTTTATTAATTATTTTGTAGCTTTCTCGCCTACTTACAATAAACCACGTAGGGTAACTTCGGACAGCTGGAGAATGGAGTCCTTGTTGACCATACCGGGAAATCAAAATGCCAGCAGGAAACATAAAAGCATACGTACTTATTGCTAAGTATTCATGAAAAGCAATGAGCCACATCCCTTGTTTATGAACCTTTCATACAGAAACAACTTAGAGAACCAAACCGGATGTATGATAAGCAAATACACCAAGAAAATAACTTATACAGCAAATTAATAGCGTACTATGGTTGGGCCACCAGCAACATTGACAGCTTCTTTACTCACAACCGAGTAAGCATGATACCCAACCGTTCCTAAAATATAATGAAATATTCACATTATGAATTCTGAGCATGTGTTTAAAGTTATAACCGTATCAAACAGCTATTTAGAATATACCTGTAGGTGTGTAAGATAAATTATTGCTTACCAGTTTCTCTAGGTTCAGTATTATCAATTCCGATGGCAAGCAGTAAATGGTATTGTGTTTTCAAGAAGTCAATGTTCAAATTACTTTCAGTAGTAAATGATGTATTTAAAGCGAATTCGCATGACAGAACTCCGTTGTAGTATGACCCTACTATTCCACTCAGATAGGGGGACTGAGCCTAAATGACAATTTGGAAAGAAATATGACTGGTATATGTTAAATGCAATAAGAATTGACACGTGGCATGCAAATAATATATCACAAATATCCAACAAATAAAATTACATGAATAATAGCACCCTTGGAATATGAATCAGGCCGTGGAGGACTGTAGGCATCCCACAACGATACCTTGGAGGAATTCGGTATTCTTCTACAAATTACGATGGCGTCATCACCCTGACGAATATTAATGCAAGTTGTTGTTACTGTACCATTCAACGTTTTTTTAATTTTAATTTTTTAAATCGTCACCATGTACTCATCCAGGGAAAACCCTACAGCAACCCATTTTGAAGCACTTGCTGTGATAACCATTTGGATCACTTGATCTACAATACCAAATCTTAAGTTTATGGTGCAATCCTTTGAATGATGACAATGTGGAGGATCTTCGAAGCAGCTGTAGTTAACCCCACAGCCTGAATAAAAACGATTGACATGAATGAGGTAATCAGGTAGCATATGGTCCAAGTATTCCTTTGCAGCCCCATTATTAATTGTAGATCCAGAGGAACGGTTAATGATACCAGCCATTCTTTTTTCCAATACCATGTCATCGGAGGATGTATTATTGTTTTCTGAGGAAGCTCGTTTGGTCCTTTGAATATTATCACTTAATTGCCTCATGTGTTCTTCTCCCAATGCATACAACTTTTGTGAGAAATTGCTTGGGAAATTTAGTAACGTGATGTCCGAATAAATTGCATGATCAGAAATTCGTCCAAGCTCAATTTTCTCCTTATTGCACCAAGCAGCTTCTATTATTTCAAGTAAAATCGCCTTTAAAAACATATGTCGTTACACAAATATGGGTAAGGTATTGAGTATTGTTTGTGCGTGATTCTCAAAATGAAATTTACTTGTCGGGATGTCGATCGTAATCAATTTCCTTGCTACTTCGTTCCTCGCATCAACCACAAACAAAACATAGAACTGGATTGTCGAAGAAGGAGGAACATTTTCAATTACAAATTCCAAGTAGGGTGGAGAATCGGGAGCATTTTTATTGCTCGATAGCAATATAAGACCCTGTGATATAAAAAAACAATTCTACATTGTAAATTGTACTTAGTACATATGTGACGTTCAGCTATGAACCAAAATGTATACTTGCAGAGGTTCCAAACAACTAATGACTTCAGCCTCACGGTCATTATGAAAATACGCAGTGACGCCGGCAGCAGGATTATGATATTTTCTCTTCTGGTTTGTAAAAGCATCATTAAAATTTAAATCGGTGGGAAAGAAAATAGAAGCCCCGTTGTATTGGCTTCTGGTGGCTGGAAGAAAAAATACACTTACGATACTCTACGATTGGTGCAACTGACCACACCTGTGTCTTCTCTTGGGTATACATGTTGTAAGCATTTATACAAGTACTATCGAAATAAGATTACAATGATCGCGATAGTTGACGAGGAATATTTTGCAGAAAATGCTAAATGTTCTCATAAGGTTACAATCTGATTCCCGATTTGGTCTTAAGGAGTGGTCCCAATAAATTTGGACAGAATCAGCAAGCAGGAAATTCTTGACGAAAATATGATCTAAATGCTCATTACAGGAAGCGGAGGATTCGGATGCACTGAAAGTTTTTGAGGATACTCCTTGGTCTTCTTCAAGCAGTGAACGAATTAGTTGTGCTTGCAAGCACGTCATCAAAAGCACCGAATTAATAGCAACTTTAAACTTCATTATCAATTGTCATATATTAATCCAAGCTCAAGCTTTAGATGCTTCAAACAAAACACTACTCGATCCAACAATTTTGAATTCAAATTGAGATCACACAACTACATAGATATCATGTCGAATAAAACTAAATAGTTTGTTGAATTACATAAAAACTAGCAAACAACTATCCTGGTTTTGAGGATTCTGAATCTGAACAGAGCATTCAAATTCAAAATATGTTTGACACCTTTCCTCGAAATCCCATCTGATCTGAGGTAATCACAAATTCGAAGCATGCCATGGTCACAAAAAAACGGCGTTCTAATTTAATCTAACTTCCAAGAATGCTAAATAAAGATTCTCACTTGCCACTAACTAACAACGTTACTCACTTATCACTTCACAATTTCCGTTTATTTCCTACATATTCCGGACAAAAATGTGAATATTGCAAATTGAAAAATGTAAGAAATTATTTCCCCCCAATGCTAGATAGAAACATTAACACAAAATGCTACGTAAGCATGGTATTTTCTAAACATCCAAAGTCTCATGGTTGTCCAAATTGAATGATCTACTTTCGTTTTCGTTATCAATGACATTAATGACAACAACCACCATGTATTCGATTTTACCGTTTTTATTGGTTATTACTCTTCAAAAAAGTCATATATAGAATGATCAAGGAACCCATTACATCAATGATGGTAGTTATTAAGATACAGAATAGTAATTATTTTCAAATCAATGTTCATACAAAACATTCGGATGGGAAGGATACAAACTTAAAATTATTTAGGAAAGAATGAATACATGGTACTACTTATCGAAACAAATAATAATTGTTGTTAAGCTCTTTCGTTACTAATTTACGAGTACTGAAATGTAAAATTGAAAATAGACCTTAAGTCACATTGTAGAATCAGACATGGCACTGCTGATACCACTAGCTGTATCCGAAAACATGCTGTGCTCAGAAAACGTGTTCTGCTCCGACTGAGCCAATGAAATGATGCTATTAATTTGCTCCAGAGCTTGATCACTTCGTCGCTTCCGATTCATTGGATTAAGATGACCCTCCATCAAAGTTGCATTTTTCTGGGCAATAGCCAATTCTCGGGCTCGCTTCAAACGAATATCACTGTCAGTTAGCTTCTGAGGTTCTTGAGATGGCCCTTGGCCATTGCAACTGGTTTCAGGAACTTCATCTCCGAAATCCCCACCTCGAGACCTAAAAGCTTCACGCTGAGTCTCACGAAATTCCTTCCTTTCCGACTTGGTGGTTATTCCCCCCAAAGACCTTAAACATTAACGTATTGCATGTACTACAACTAAATATATCAGCTTCAGGGTTTCCTAATGCAAACTGGTATTTGTAATATTTCGTGACACTTACTGAATAATTTTGCCTTGATTCTGAGCCAGTTTTATTTTGGGGTTGTAAGTCACATTTCCGGACTTCAAATTCTCAGCAACTTCGTCATCCCAACTTTCCTCCTCATGATTATTACTCTCCACTCCGGGATCAGGTACAGTAGTATTAACTTTGGGGCCAGGCCAATCGTGCTTCATCGCTTAAAAATCAATACCGGTATAGAAAATATTAAAAACTTACTATGAACATTAAACAATTTATCCAATCTTACGTTTCGTATCCTCAAATTTAACAGCTCTAGCTTTGAGTTCATCGACGAAAGCCATTGCACATGGGTACTTCTGGAGATGATCCACTACACTGGCGCTGTCCGGGCAATGCTGTTCATGACTAGTCATTTCCATCTCCGGGAAATGATGCTTGTAGTTGAAGCGGCAGATCTTGTACTCCGGTTTCTTCCCCTTCCGTTGCATCTCCTTCAAATAATTGGCCCGGCATTTCACCAAATGTCGTGCGTATCGGGCGCTCCTGCATTGATGACACGTACAAATTTACATTTAATTAATTATTCAAATTACGTAATTACCTCACAAATACATGTACAAACTACGTATGATTTTTTTACTTTATTTGATGAATTTGATTAGGAACAACTAATTAGAGGAGTTACCCGAAACGTTGCTACTAACTAATATTTACAAGCTTTAATGTGAAACAACAATCCTAATTACTTTAAAATATATGATGAATTTGATTAATAAAGACCATATTAACCAATAAAAACAACCACCCTCTACTACTTACAAAACACGATGCGACTCGATATACGGACACGTAATCAATTCCTCGCCAGGGGCCAAATTGTAAGTGATGTAGCCATTTCTTCGTGCGTCATCACTCTCCGACCACGCAATCACGGGCCTTTTGCAAGAGGAACCGTAAATTTCAGCCATGACCTGTAAAAATAAAATAGAAATAAAATATTTTCAATTTAATAAGACAAACAACTGAAGGACTCATCTAATCAGACCACCTAAAAGATTATTGTCGAAAATACCTCCGGAAATTTGACAAATGAAATTATTAAATAAAAAATTTTATGCCCGCATGATTAAATTACAGCTGAGTTTATCTTTTCTTTACTTTGCTAATTCAGTCAATATTTTTCAAAAAATTATACCACCTTAAATTTCCAGAATCCACTACAACTTGAAGGAATACGTAAATAGCTCGTTGTTGAAACCGTCGGATGTCGAAAAACATACAATTATTATAAATATAATTACAACTAATTCTTGGAGATTGGAATCCCACCAGCACCAGTCAGTTCAGTGTTCCTTTTTCGATGTCCGGGTAACGACTGACGACGTATTTAAAGCAAAAATGTCAACAATAAAATAAGACGCCACGCAGTTCCAGTTTATCGGGCAGAAAGACGCCACGGCCACACACCTTGGCTGCTGAATTTTAATTGTCCCAAAAAAGACGCGGAGTGCAAAATATTAAATTCCTATAGTTGGAAATCGGAATTTCATCAAAGTTCATAACTCGAGCGGCAGATGACGCGCATGCTTGTTTCTTTAGGAAGCTACATAGATATAATTTATTTAAATAATTAAAATAAATAATAAAATAAATAATAAAATAAATAATAAAATAAATAATAAAATAAATAATAAAATAAATAATAAAA
>JAQGAK010000467.1:0-76483 GCA_034696945.1 Lipothrix lubbocki | reverse complement strand
AAAAAAAAAAAGAAATGCTACCGATTGTGGCATTTGAAATGCGGCTTTTATGGTCTTTTAATGTTACTTTTTAATTCGGTGTACATACGAATTCTTTATTTATTTTATTTGTAATTTTTTCGTGTGTAAAATTTATCATCATTTTTGCAGTGTTTTATTTTATTTACGTATAGTTTATTATTTATCTTGTATTTGTATTTGTGCTTTATGTATTTAAATCTTTTGAGTCTAATTATTAACAAGTATTATACCTACTTCTACTTTGTAGTTTTGTGTGGAGATGATAATAATTCCCTTATAACGAATTAGAGGACTTGACTCTCACTTTTTACTGTTTGACATGAGTTATTTGTGATGACCTGTTGACGGAACTACTATAATAATATAATATAAGCTGAACCTATATATATTTATAAGGTAATATATAATTTATAATGTATAAGGTATGTACAGTTATTATTATTGGCATCAAAAGTTCACCAAATAGAGTAGACGTCTATATTTGGTACTTAATTTACGTATGCATTGTATAGCAGTCAGGAAAATGTTGACTGGCAGGTATGGATTCACAGAGCAAAAACGTTATTTTTGGAAACGATACAAAACTTTGCTACTATGTATGGTAATAGTATAATTGTATACAGGAAGTTTTTGACCATGTTGCTGTATTATTATAGGATAATCAAGTTGATGTGGATCTCACATCTTGTTTATACAGATGTATATATGCCATTGTGTGTGTGTTTATGTTTAAAAATTGTGATTCCCTTCAAAGAAAGTTGCACGTATGAGGTATGAACATGCATATACTAACTAATAAGTACGTTCGTAATTTGGTCAGCTATTTCCGTTGGGAGTGGGAATGTCCGGTAATTTTATTAGTGTTTTGGCAATAGTTATAGTAAAACCTCAATAGTGTATTATATAGGGAACGGTTTTGCATGAGTCATGACGAACTGAATTATATGCACGCACGTGTATAGCGTATATACGAATAGATTCTAATGAAATCAAAACTTTTCCCCAAGCAAGATACATACATTGTATACCATTTCATCTTTATTGCCAAAACTTTTTTGCCAAACAGGGAAACCCGGTCCAATTCGGTTTGCCAAATCATAAAAACAAGATGACATTTGAAGTTGACACATGTTTGCATCTGTTGCACGTGACCGGAATAATATATCCATTGGTGAAAATCGAACTCTTGTTGAAATTGTACTGTGAAAATAATAAATACATACGCGTACATACATAACATACATACAAAAACAATAATATTTCTGACCAGAGTGGAGATGAAAAAAACTCAAGTTTTCTATAGGATGACAGTAGCTGGAGGTGATAATGAAATTAACTTATAGCTAGCGGTCGGATACGTCGCTTTCCACTGGAAGTAAAGATGAACGGGCATAGGGCAAGGGTGGTTTGACGGTTTGATAAAGATACGCCTGGATATTCTGATAGAAATTAACTTAATCGATGGTTTAATAGAGATGAACATGTGAACTGCATATGCGAAAGATGAAGTTCATGATGAGGACCGCAAGTCATTATAGTGATGATGTGATTACATTAGTTCCGTACTAGGTTTAAATAAACCTTGCCCATAACCTAGCATTTACAATTAAAATATTAATTTCCCAGCAAAGTGAAATTGATGGTGGTTAGGATGTTCACCGAAATGTTAATAAGATGAGCACTCTATAATAGTAACTGCGTTCATAGGATAATGGGATTTGACTTCGGAGGAAACCGCAGGAACATCATCGTACCACTAAGGTGGGTGGTAATAATTATCTCAGGCTTTCACCAAACGTCGCTTCGTGTTGCATTGATTTAAATCCACTTTATGCTACCATCATACTCGGGATCCATCACATAAATAATTGGTAAACATTCTGTTCACTCCAGCAAACCCATCTTCCATCCGTATTAATAGTTGATGATTTGATGAGGCTGACGATGGCAAATTCGTTAATATTTAACGCAAATGTGTGTCTGATTCCACCTACACATATTGGAAAAACAAATCCAAAATATGTTCGATGTGAAAGAAAATATTCAGCTGACTGCAGTAAAATTGTACCTACATCTCTAAGGTGATAAATGACAAAGAGAAACAAGAAGAGCTAACTCTTAGCTTATTGTATTATTAACGCTCGCAGTCTGTCCTGGACTTTGAGAGCACGTAGGTGTAATAGCTTAAGTGACAGTATCACGTTGAAAGGCCCTCAGGATTTGGAGAGGCATATGCGTAGATACTTGGGAATGGAAAAGGAATGTAAACGTGCAAGTCAAGGATGTGTCGGGAAGTATCTTTAATTTATCAGTAATGGCATCCGACGTAGTAAATAGCATTAGCACAACTTTGATTCTTCTCAAATTCAATTAGTTGGAACTGTATACCTGTTTACAGCTATGTTGGAGAATGTTTTTGAAACCAAGCTTTTAGCTCTCTTGTATTATCACAACAAGAGCTGTTGGTAGTACATACGCGCTTATAATAAGATAATAGACTAGATATGTAGACTCAATTTGCTCCTTCAACGATAATGCATATATCAGAAGCACATACAAGTCAGTGAAGAGGTGAGGTATAATTTCATGATGAAAGGAAATGTATCTACAAGGGGAAGATACTTCAAACCTTATGTACCTATATGTATACATCCCATCTCAACACACAACTTCACAAGTATTCGACATTAATTTCCATGAAAGATTAAAGCGGTAGAAAAGCTGTAAATAATTAATTATATTCCATCAACACGACTCCAAGTAGGAGCAGATACGTTTGTCTTCTCTCTTGAAGTATGAGTTTTTAGGTATTCAAAGGTCAGGCTGCTTTACAAGGAATGAAAATTGCTCCGAAGCGCTGTATTTGTCAATGAGATCACGGAATATTGGAAGAGTGAAAACTATATTCTTCATTGTTATTGAATGTGTTAGAATGGATTGTAAGGGTGTCATTATCCGCGGATTGCAAGGAAATAAAGCTGACACACACGAAGTACAACAAGGGAGAAACGGAGCATAGAAAGGAAGACAGAGAAAGCATGAGGAAGAAATTGGAGGAGAAAGTTGGTGGTGGATCGATGAGAAGCACTGACTATAATGTGAGAGAAAAGAGATAGTCTGAACACACGGCTGTTGAGGGAAAGGTTGAATGAAGTATGGATTTGAGGAGTTGCTATAATGCTGTAAAGCAGTCCTTCCCCCCCGAAGAGCTCAAGTCCCGTTTCTTCGCACCGTCTCCATTCAGTCCGGTCTACACGAATTGCCCCGAAATCTGCAATCCGCCGCATTTCGATTCTACTAGTCAAACCACCCTGTGCCTCTCCCCACATTCAAGTTAGCCCACATTGAGAAGAGCAAGAATATAAAAAAATTGTTAGGATTTAAATCGTAAACGACACAAAGCATCAAGAAGGGAGGAAGAAATAGAACAAGTCAGAAGCCACATTGGTTTGGCCAGGTTTTGTCGAGCTATAGGTCTCATATGGTACAGTGTGGACGGAGTTCTGAAATTATAACAGTGGAATTATAATAATTTGTTAATTTGTGGGAAATTCTTTACTTGCTTGGGCTCCGCTGCCCTATCTCTCTCTCTCTCTCCGTGCTATATATAAGCTGTTCATTTTGTTTTGGGGATTTGTGTGCGACGACGTGAGGACTCTTATATATAGATTTCTCCTCCTGGACTTCACCCAGTTACTTACTCTATATATACACATATCTCCACATAGGACTTTGTCCGAGGGTTAGTTGTATTCATATACTAAACGAAAAGGAGTACTACGGGCGACTTAGAGGAAAGTTGGGCAGCCAAATTGACACACAAGGAGTGACTGCTATTATATTACAAAGAAAAATATTTCTTTACTCATTTGTAGGAACTGAGAAAATAAAACTCCAGCATTTAAATACCATTCAATCAACACCAAATTCCGTTTGGTCAAACAAGTTTAAGCCTTTCAAGGCAAGCAAATCCGATTACATATATACACGGTAAGAATTTTTGCCAAAAAATATATAAAGCTTCTCCACTGTTATTGCTTTGAACACCACCCTTTCTGGTTTTTATTACACACTCATCCGCATTATAATATGCTTGTTCATCTTCTTCCCATTTACCTACCATTAAAGATAAGAATCCGACTGCATCCAACGAATTGACGAGCACATAAAACTAATCATTACAGTAGAACGAGAGCATTTGCGGACCAGGAATTGAATAGTAGGGAAATTAGGGGTTTAGTTAAGAGGGTGCATGCTTATTATTTGAATTAGGGATTCATAATAGCAACAACCTTTACTTATTATACAGCCATTATTACGATGTACGGACGTTCAAGTATCCTTTTATTCTTAGCACACATTTGCAGTTGTTGGATCCTGCTCATATAATGGGCTTATTAAAAAAATGAAAGTGTTCCAACAACATAGTTCCTGTGATGTTGCGAATGTCGGGACCGTTGGCAGGGCATGGAAACATGCTTGTACAAAAGAGAAAAGACGTTTTGATACAAGTTGAGGTATGCACATACTTAAGTACACAAGAGTTGAAGTATTAAAGTGAAGTGTATAAAAATGCCAAGTCCTGGTATGACATTATAGCCACTACTGTTATTTATACTTGATACATTCAAAAGCATACATATAAGGCTTTCTATGTGGCAACATGTCGCACCGCAAACATTACTCTGACATTTACTTAATAAGCCCATTTTTAACACTGGCTACCTTCTCCACAGCCATGTAGTCATGCAGGAAGGCAATAATGTAAACATTAAGTGAAGTAGACACAGTTGGTTTCGTATTTTCGACACGGCTCCAACATACTAGTTACTATAACTTGTTCGGCTTAAAGACTCGGACGTGGGTAGCTCTACCTGGCATGACTCTGCACGTCCTCTCTTTTATTACTTATATATGCTCTGTTGTTTTCTTGTGTACCTTGTAAGAAAAGAGAGAAAAGGAAATTAATTTATGGATTATGCTTTCTCAAACACTTTCGATATAATTATTATTATTTCAGCACAATATATTCAAAGGACAGCAATAAATTGGAACAAATTTCCTTTGCACTTTATCCTTCCTCTTCTGTCACGTCTCATCTGAGTAAATATTGTGCAAGCTCAGCTGAAAGAAAGTAAGTTATTGAACAACTGGTACATCTATAGTAACCGTATAGAGTTACGATATATAGGTAACCTGATACTTGAAGATACGCATAGTTGTAGATTTTGAAAGTATTTTCATAGTCGCTGATACAATTTCATATTGGGTAGAAACTCGGATGTAAACTAAACTTATGCATTCCCTAGTTATAGCTTTTTAGTTTTTTTGGCATCGGAGTGCAGAGAATTGCTGCACGGTAGTAGATTTTGCCAGTTTGAAAGGATCACCTAGGGATCCTCAACAAGCAAAAGTGTTATGAACAAGCGTGTGTATCTGTATTTCCAATTTAGGACCAAAAGTAAGCGCCCGACTGTAGCAGTCATATAAGAATATATAGAAGATGGCCGCTCCAAACCCAGGACTTGCCCCTGGTGGGGGAGATGGAGATGATAAGGATGGAGGAATCGTTGGCGGTCCACGAACGCCTCAACAAATAGCCGCTCAACGAAGACTTCAACAGACCCAAGCTCAGGTGGACGAGGTCGTGGACATCATGAGGACGAACGTTGAGAAGGTGTTAGAACGAGATCAGAAGTTATCTGAATTGGATGATAGAGCTGATGCTTTGCAACAAGGTGCCTCTCAATTTGAGAAACAGGCTGGCAAACTTAAAAATAAGTTCTGGCTGGAGAACATGAAAATGATGATCGTCATGGGTGTCATTGGTCTAATACTGCTTCTTTTCATTGCCCACAAATTTGACATGATCTAAAACAAAGAAGAATTTCACGAAAAAATCAGACAACAAATTAAAACATAGTTCGTAGCTAAATACAGTTGTTATTAAATTCCGAGACCTAATCTAAACCTTGTAACATAACCTACATAAACTATTATAACACATTATATATAGATATATGAGAATAATATTTACTGTTATTAGGATGACTAACCCGATATCCAAATTACAAAGCAAACATACATACAACTTCAGAACCATCATAAATGCAACCATCACTATACAAACCAGGACAAACTAATTATACCGGCTGACAAAAATCATAATTAATTATAGACAGATAGACGAAATAATATATGCCTACCAAGTATTTCAAAACTTCATCTGTATGTACACTCATATATAGTAGTCCCGTTTAGATTATAGTCACTATATATCTGTATAACTTACGTACAATAGGCATAATATTATTCCTTGTTATTAAATACCCTTTGACAACTTCAAATATATACTCAGACTCAGACATTCAAGTATCCCCGTAATCTCGTTATGCTGTTTTATATCCTCCTTTACTAAATGTAGATCCTTGAAAAGCTATATAAATTATACAAAAGTTTAGACAACAATACAGTTTAAATCCCTAATTTACACTTGACTCTAAAGACGTGATGATGAATCTAATGCAATTCTACACAAATAAAACCTCATAAACATATTTAGCAAGACACCATCACCGAAATTCCGAACACCGAGAAATAACAAAAAAAGATTAGTAATAAAAAAATATAGACTTACAAAAATTGATATATTATTGTATTTAGTGACATATGTTTTATTATATTAGATGATTTCATTAGTACTATTATCAAGTTGTTTGACACAACCAGAAAACATAAGCTCTATATGTTTACTGTACATATAAAGTATTAATTATGCATTATTTTAAGTATCTTTTTTAAATTCTCTATGTATTCCGAACATAAGGGCATTCAACTGAAAATGGCGAAACACTAATTTTACTCTGTACTAATGCCTTTAATTTCGACATGAGTATGTTGAAGAGTGAAGAATATATGTACACAATATACGTTTTAACCTCGAAATATAGTTGGCATTAAATACAGTTGATGCGAAAATGAACCTCTTCCCGTATAACACAAATAGTATTTTACTGGTAGTCTGGCTATAGTCATAAAATATAACTAACTAAATAATTAATAATAATACTTATAGATTCTTCGAACAAAAGATCATGATGGTAAATAGTCAAATTACACATTGTATATATACTTTCAGCCACTTTAATCTTGACAATATTTTTGGTGAAGGAACAGTTAAAATCGCAAACATATTTTGAAAAAAATAAAATGAAAAGATATGTATAAAAGGAAAAGATATTAACATACGTGTGAATAGAGGACATGAAAACTGGAAGGTATCGATGATTGAATGTAAAAGTAATAATAGCAAGTTTGAACAATATTCTATTTCCATTATATAAGCCTTGTACATTCCAAAAATTACATAAATATGTGTATCTATTCTACTATACTTTATTATTGTTCCGTATTGTATACAGAGCAGTTCAATTCCTCTCTTTGAATTTCACTATAATGGAGAGGACGCATATAGTACTCACAACGTTGTACGTCGCTCCATTGTTTCTGTAATGTAATAGACGCCAGAGTATAAGGCTTCCTATGGGAGGGTTGAAATACTTATTGCTCTAATCATGCAAGCATATGTATTTTACCTGAAGCTATTAGTTGATTTATGGTTTATAGTGGCTTGGAAAGTCAACTAATAGCTGATGAGAGACAGCCCTGAAGAGTGGAATCCCAAGTGGGTAATAATTACTACACGAGGAAAAATTAGTTTCCATATGCAACACAGTAGCACGGATATTATCATTCTGTTGTACACAGAAGAGTTGCTATTTAGGTAAACAAACTTATGTAATAACATGGTATGATACATCAATGAAGCTTATATATGGAATAACATACGTGCAACTGGACAGAATGAAAAACATGTCACATTAAACCTTCTGTATTATGTATTAAAATTATTACATATATATATTTAAAAAAATAGTTAAAACATTATGTATCGTTGCGAATGTTGACTATAGAAAGTTCGGATGAGACACGTAAGCAAGCAAATATAAACTCGTACTATATAATAATGATGTAAAGCAGTGTATTATAACTTATTACAGAGAATATCTAAATGAAATTGAGCGTTACTCTAATTTCCTATATTATGTTTTGATCGGCAAGAGTTGCAGGTACCCCGAAAGAACGATGAAAGAAGGAGGAAGATGAGATATAAAAAAATGTTTTAAAAAGTGTAAATAAATATATAGAATTTATTGAGTAAATTGTAGCGGAACATGTTGGAAACAGTTGGTGCATATTAGATATAATATACTCGCTGAGTACATGAAAAATGTTTTAATCTCTTCACATAATATATATATATATATATTACTAAAATTAATATATAGTAATAGTTATTATATAAATTACAACGTGAATCGTATAAGACACCTGTCTGTAAAAATTCACACACGAACCCTTGGCCCGTTCCTATAAATACATACATACTATGGACTCTTAAAGAAGTTAGTAAACCTGTTCACATTAATACTACAACTACAACATCATACTCAAGTAATTCTAAAAAATAAATAACATCCAGTAATTACTTGTTGTGTTTAAACCTTGAAAAAAAAATATAAATATGCAATTAAATTCTGCGATATATTCCATTCATGGGGCAGTGTGCATTGCTATTAATATATTATGATCAAAATATCGAAGCTATTATATATAAGTATATACCTGTATATGTATAATTGAATAAAAGGAATAATAATGGAATGAACAGTATGAGAATAAAAAACGTATTCAGAGAGATTAAGTTACAAAGTTTTCCATCAACATATGGTTATTATTTGACAATCAAGAGGATCATCCAATCTTTTTCAGTGTTCACATACATGCATAATAAAGCTTACCTAAAAGTAAGTAGCATAAGTGCACTACAGAATATAACATCTTTTGTATGATCAACTTGCTTCAACTTCATATGTAATGCTTAAAATTCGCATATAAATAAGCTCGTTCTTGAGGAGTGAGCTCAGCTCAATATTCCTCCAGCACATCTAGATTACATGTATAATATCCTAATAAGGGAAGTGTGAAAGCGACGACTGATAGAGTTAAAATTTCTGCAGAAACTAAGTAAGGCAATGGCGTTTATGAAATTATTGACTGTCGACAGAGAGAAACTTTACGCTTTTCCACTCTCTAATTAAATTACCATGTAATGAATTTTGCACTCCGTGCGAAAGGCTCTTGATCCAATTTAGCAGACGAGAAACCCTTTGCTATGCTATAGTACAGCTCTGCTCCGCATTAATGACTGACGCCGTATCATCGCCAGAAGAGGTTGACTGAAGGACTTTACCTAGATAAATCAAAAACGGGGTAAGTTGAATTCGCTAAAATCTGGTAGAATATCCTAGGACAGACGACATCGGCTGTACCTAAATGATACTTAATAATAATATCAAGGTAGATTGTACAATCACAGTTTAAGAATATAACGGTTAAAGGGATATTAAAACTATTTCTAGGCCAGGAGCAGTAAAACCGAAGTTGAGCTTTGAACTTTTCCTTTAACGTGCTAAAAACACAAAGATTGAATAAGAAAAATTTCAGGATTATAAAATATCTAAAGAAATTACCAGTACAAAGAATTCTTTCGGTCTGGAGAATTTTCTTATTCCTGATAAAGTAGATAGATAAATATTTCTCCATTATCTTTATAAAGCAAATGTTTTTCGTCAGTAGAGACTTCATTTTATCAGAGACAAAAGGAAACTAAAACAAAAATATAACGAAGAGTTACATGATTTGTTCATATTCATTGATTTTTTTGCTTTAGGCTTACAACCGCCTTTATGGATTTGATTTCAAGTTAAATTGTCGATGATTAGACATAATTCAGACTTTATTATGGACAGGCAACATATCAGTTTCCAAGTTTTTATTATCCATGCCCAACATGCGAGTACCTAATACCCAAAGTATTAACAAGGACAATTGAAGGGCTGGGTTGAACTATATTTACAAAATGTATAAGCTTTGGGACTTGAACAGAAAATTGATTACGTGCAGTTGGCTTAAACATTTTTATGAGCTTTCTCCCCGAGCATACTCAAAAAGTATACGATTTGATTAGGGACGGATACGAGAAGAAATGATGCGGGATGCCCCGATCAAGCTTAAGGCTTTTTCTTGTCAACGGTAAATTTATACATAAGATGATGCAGTCCGTGGGATTTCAAGGTACGTGGGCTTATGGCAAAAGCTCTTTGTTACACAAGTTTTCATTATAAGAACAACAGAAAAGGAGCGAGAGATCCCATGCACTTTCACTAAGTTTATACGGGTCTGCTTATAAATATGTATATGTACTTGCTATGGAGTTAAGTAACAATTAAAGCAATTTTTGACCTGGAAACACACATACATATATATTGTGTGCTGCTGAAATAGTACAGCAGGCAAACTTGTACAATCTCTTGCCTGCAGGAACAATTGAAAGATACTCGGTTTGAGAACTATAGTACCCATAACCTCAACCTATCTACTACCTATATATAAAGTAAAGATACCTTTTATAAGCTAAAAGTTTTACCTATTATAAGGTAGTATACCTATAAATAAACAAGCATTATAGTTGACTTCATTGATTTTTTTCATTCCCGATCTGCTGCAAGATAGCTATGCGGGGAACGAGCTCTCAGGTCATATATTTGCAACAGTTTTGGACCACGAATGTATATATCTATAGATCCTTGGATTTATTATAAACTTGTATGTATGTTTAGTGAATCTTCTCTTCTTGAACCTACCACTCCTTTTTAAATATTAATTTTTCAACTCTGGCTTTTCAAGTCTCCGCCGCCGTTCTCGTACCCATACCTCTTTCCTTAGAATCACGCTAATATCAAATATACATAGGTAGGGATGCTGTCCGTAGTTTTAATATCAGATATGTCAGCAGAAGTTACAGGGTTTTGAAATACATTTGAACACATTATAGACTTCAAGGAAAGCTTAAAACATGTCGTTTTCGTCGAATTCCTGTATACATATATGGAGACACACACACGAGGAAGATTTCCCTAGGCTAGGATTGGCCTTTTGCTATTGACGTAACTGCGATAGGTTATTTGGTTGCAATTAGTGGTATATGTGTATGGTCGAGACATAATCCACATCCTGTGGTTGTCTCTACATCTACTAACATGGTTGTGAGTAAGGTTAGGTAATCCGGAGAAAGATGGGAAGTTTAATGCAGAGGAAGATGGATGGAAAGGTAAGTGATCCATGGAGGAAGAATGAAGGAAGGTAAGTAATACACATAGAAAGGAGGATACACAATGGTTACTGCTTGTGATACTAGAAATAACGTTTGGATGGTAACTAATGTATAGAAAACGCTGAAAAAGGTAAAACACTAATAGGGAATACTTTTGAAATATAAGTATATATGTAACTAATACAGAGAAAGGCAGAACGAATATGATGACATGATAACTATGCAATGTCTATAGGAGAAAGCATGGGAATTCGTCTCACATTGCATTCAGATATTTATTTTCATCTCTGGCGTATTACACGTGAAAGCATATAGAAGATGATTAGCATTGTCCTTCCCGTATACACCTGTCGTCGCCTGGTTACAACACTAAGGTTCTTGTTCCATGTTTGTTTGCGCTTTCAAAGAGTTTCTTTTGCAACGTTATTTTTATGGATTCATTTCTTTCGCAACATTATTTTCATGAATACTGTTCTTTTGCAATATTATTTTCATGGATTCATTTCTTTTGCAACATTATTTCCATGAATACATGTTTTCAACATTTTTTTCATAGATTCCTAAAGGTACATATGACATTATTTCATGAATGTGTTCTTCAAGATGCAACATTATTTTCACGAATATTCTTGTGTAGATATACATTCACGGGATCCGTTTTTGTAGTTACATTCAACATTATGGAACCGTTCCTCTTTTGTGACATTGTTTTCCTAGAATTCCATTCCATCACAGTCTGTTTTATAAAGTTGTATCAGCATCTGGTTTCCTTGTCAACAATTCAACCGTTCCTTGTCACATGTAAATTGAATGCAATAAAACTATATAAGAATCGGCATGAAGATAGTTGTAATAGCCAATAAGCAAATGCAAACTCTTGACCATGTCTGTCAAGTGCAACAACTGATGAATATCGCACTCATCAAATCTTCCGCTGGCTTCGGTCGGGCAATAAGCAATTTACCATCATAACGTCATATATAGTATAGTGTAGTCATATCCAGTAAAGCAATTTCATATTGTTATCTTGAGATTGTAAGGAGACTTGTGGTCGTTGTAGCTGAAAGAAGGAGTAATTGCCAGGAGATAACCACATTGACGACTAATTTTCCGAATCATTTAGCAAAATAAATTGAAACCCTGTGTAATAATTCTGTTTTCGCTCCTCTTCTTCCCTTTCATAAGTATATATGTAGGGCTTAAGTTTAGGCAGACTCCATACCAATATAGTCAAGCTCTGATGCAAATGTAATGTATCCTTACATATGTCGCCGTTGATTTTCATTTCAATATTGATTTTTATGCTTGTGATGGTATGGCACTACTATATAAAGATATGTACTTGTGAAAAAGTCAAGAGGGGAACTTAAGATGGTACTCAAGACCAAGAGCGTCTATCATGTACTATGATACTTTGTGGCATATGTACATAACACGGACTATCACAAGGGAAAACAAATGCAAAACATAAAGAAAGAAGGCTGTGCAATGTAGAAATGAACATTATTGTAGTTACTTGGATTCTTCTGCTTTTATCAGAATTCCTGGCCCCGCTCAGGTCTACGCTCACAGATGTGAACTTCAAAGGAAAACAAAATGCGATTATATTTTGCTCCTATTTCCTTCCAGAAACGACACCATACACAACAAAACTTAACTTGAGCCCAGTTACTACATCCATAGAAGTGAATATATGGGACAGAGATTGCTTTCCAGTGAATTTTCTCGTATATGCAGCAATCTTAATACAACCTGACAGGTTTAATTCACTTTTCAAATAACGCTCAAAATTGAATTACCAGCGGTGTATACCCGCGCTGTCCTTAATTCTTCCATTACCTTTATGCATGTCTATCATGTCACATTTAGTCAACATGACAATCCTTCTTCCTATGTACAGAAAGATGGCTTATTTCTTGCACAGCCTTTTATTTATGGAGATACAGCGTATTGAATTTTTTCGACATTTGTAACATTGCTCCATTCTGATTTTTAGACTGTCTCACTATAGGGATTTTTAGATTGTCTCAGGATAGTACAGGCCCCTTGTTAGCCTAATTGAGGCAGGGAGTAGTATTCTTACAATGATGTTTTTCATAAATTCTCTCTGATATTTTTTTTATTTTCTCAGAAATATTGCCGTGCAATAAAAATGATAAATATATGCTGGTATTGAATTCAAAGGAATTGACAGAAATTCGGCGAGTTGTCTTTGTGATTGAAAAAGGAAAATAAATATGTGGCAGTATGCAAGCGTATTTTGTTTGTTTATCCTTGCTGACAGTAAGGAATAATAACGGAGGGTATACATGAGACACCATGAATTTCGTGGAAAGTAGCATCTGTACAAGCTTTGCTGTATCATAAAAGTAAAGTTCCTAAGGACAGGATTAACTTTTGACCTTTCCAAGGTATCCGTGTACCAACGAAGGCATTAATATAAAAACTGGTTCGGCCAACGAAAGCATTCCAGCATTTGTTTGTTTAGCTACTGCAAAATGTTGTGTATCCGTTCACTTGACTGCTCTTTTTGAATTACATATGGAGCACAGTTGAATTTTGCTTTTACAAGTTAGTGTGCTGCTCTTTTGACATAAACTTTTCTCTACTCGAATGTGTCCAGTACAAACTTATGCAAGCAAATCGTCCATTGACCGACAAATGAAAGTATTATGCACACCATTTCAATAAATAATAAATATGAAAAACGCGTATGCTATTGAAAATTCGTTTGTAAATATTTTGAATATTTATTGTTTTAGTTTTTGAATTTTGCTGTCACAAAAAGGAAAAAAGTTATTTTCAATCTTTTTCGCTTTTTTCTTTTACAAAACCTACAAATACATAAAATTACATAGAGGATATTTTATAGTAATTATTTAGTATTATCATCGTCATACATATCCTTATATGTATATATACTCATATATGTATACGTTTACTTTTATTATATGTACGTGTACCGAAAACATGTCCATACAAGGTTCTGTATAATATATATATATATGTATATATATATGTAATATATATTTAGTGTTACATGACCGTTAACATTAATACGTATGTTTTTTTTATTATTATACAGTATATATGTACATTCTATATGTAATGCATATATTAGTTATCCTTTACTTACGCAACTCTATATTTAAGTATATATTGTGTAACAATATAAAGGTATAGTTTATAATATGTTGCATGGGTATTTGTTATACTGTTTTACGTGAATTATCGTACAATATATATTGTATATTCTTTTTTAAGATTATTACAGTTACAATAAAAATGTCAGTTGTTTTTATGGTCTCATTTTTTTCAAAACATTTGAATGAATATGTAAGTATCTGCTACAGATTGTAACTCTATACTTATATTTATTTCTACACATCTACAATTGCAATACTTCTAGTATGCTAGACGTACCTATATAACTTATATAATACTATATCTATATTGGAGGTTGCTGTGTACTAGAAATGCAGTTAATTATATATGAACTTAAATAGTTAAATGAGGAATGCTACATACAACTTCGTTGACTTAAATTTTTACATTTACGTTATATAACAATAATATTAGAAAGTTTAAATGGGGCATACGGGTACGCTTCATTTAACAACGAAGATGATCCGAGTGATTCTTGCGTTATTGTGAATTAATAATATAGCAATAAATAATAATTACATAACAATAATGATGATATAGTATACTTATGATTCCGTTTTTAATCGTAACAATTTTAAATGCACTTTTCTATGTTAATTAATCATAGTTGTAATAATAACATTAATATATCAGCTACTTTTCTGTTCGTTCAATATAATGATTCCTTCTTTGTGATTTGGGATTCATTTGGCGTTCCACACCATAATTTTGCTTATCGTAACCTTATAAGGTTGGAAATTAAGTATAATATATAGAATAAGTATATGGTGCGCGTACCTGTCGTGATTCTTTGGGTAATTCAGTATATAGCACTGTGCCCTTGGGATTAAAATCTGATTGATTAATTCAATTCAATTGAGTTCAGATGCATTGTCCCGAGTTGCAAACTCAAGTTATAGCAAGATGTAGATAGATATTTAATATAAATAAGTTTCGATAAAAGAAGTTAGTTAGGTAATCATTTTGAAATAAATACAGTTCATATTGAAACATGAAATAGAGTCGTGCGTGATGTAGCTTTTGAACGGATGACTGACTGTGAATGATTTTTAGGGATCGAAACTGGTATCGGTGTGTGATAATTGGGAAATTGTAATAAATATGGTGTGTTATTATTTGTTTAGTTTACTGGCTGTGAGAAAAAATAAATATTACATGGTAAACTTTTGAGTTTTTTGCGGTCCACAAAATGCGTGGAAAATAACATCTGTGTACGGAATTAAAATATAAGAAGTTTCTAAAGGCAAGATTCACATTTGACCTTTCCAAGCAGGTACCCCTACCCACGAAAGCATGATAAAAAACTTAACGTTATAAAACGGTTCCAGAGTCTTTTCAGCTATTGCAAAATGCTACCTGTATACTTCACTGACTGTTGTGTTTGAATTTAAATTGTCATCTACTTGAAAGCTGTTTCTAGATTGTTACTTTATGTACTTTCCATCTACTTAAAATTGTCTCTCGTCTACTGTAAAGATACTATAAACTTCTAGTAGCAATATAAATGGACTATAACATTCTATATAGCAGTAATAGTATGTATATTGAATTGGATGTTTACGAATTGGATTTGATTTTTTGCTCAAAGCAATTTTTACAGCACCTTTTAATGAATAAGAGTACGCTTGAAATGTTTTTGTGTATATAGTGAAATTGTATTAGTACTCGTACTTTCTTTTATATGAGAGTGAAAAATTAAAGTCACTTTTAAGAGACTGAATTATTTTCTTTTTGTTGCTGTTCATAACACAATTACATGAGTAATAAGGCTTGAATTTGTTAACAATCATTTTTTCTCGTCTTCCCTCCTATTAGTGAACTTGTCTGTATATATTTTATATCATATATAGCTTTATGACATATGTTGCGTTTCAGCTAAAAGTTGTTAAATTTATGGGCAATGGCAGAACATATTATTGTGTATTTATTTACCTAGCTATCTATCTATGTATATGTGTGTATTCATGCGTCGATTTATATATAGACGATTGTTTGCTTAGTTGATTCCAGGAACGTGCCACAAAATGCGTATATTTATTTTACATTTGATTCGTCAACTGATGATGATGGTGGTACTGTATAATGAATTCCTATACGATTCTTCTTCTCCAGCCTTCCTGCTAAACCTCTAAAATAGTACTAGAAGTATAGTACTATAGCATTTACTTATTGACCTGAGATTTTTTGGAGTAGTCTTGTTGTGAGTATATGAACATGATTTTTTGCTACATATATATTTTTTAACCACTTCTCCATGTGACATCAGATTGTATTTTACACATAGCTACCTACTTACAATATCATTTGAGAGATAGTGAATTGTTTAAAGACACAAATTGTTTATGTGCGGGAAAATAAGTGTGAAAATGTATGGTCGTTGTCGTTAAGAGCTTCCTAATGATTTACAATAATGGTTTTTTCCCTATGAATATTATCAACCTGCAGGACAAATACGAATATAGGTACACTAAACTGTTGCCTAATATTAAGTATATATACTTATACTTATATTTTGCATTTTATGTGAATAATACTTTTTTATTTTTAATAACCCACAGTGGAGAGCTTGAATCAAGACGTTTTCTTTTGACACAAAACACATTTTTTGCTATTGAAATAGGAACATGTTTTTCATCGACTGACATAGTGGAATTACTAATTCTTAATATTCCTTGCTCTTAAACCTTGATGATATTTTTTATTTATAAGTGCATCAATTGCTGGAAATGGGTTTGCATCCTCTCCGGCATTTATTGCGGAACTATAGAAATGCATTATATACTTCTGAACAACTATTTTTGTTGAATTTTTTGAAATGTTATCATCTCAGTAATGTAATACAATGTTAACTATATACCCAATGATTTTATAACTAACACTACAATTAATATTTGCTCTGGAAGAATATTTGACCCTTTGCTATAAGTATGTGGCTTAAAGGTTTTTACACTGGAATTCATTGATTTCTATTTCCTTCGTACAAACTTACTATAGGTATTGTTCCGACATAATAATAATTTATAATTCAGCATGAGTTGAATAATAAGAATAAAAATCGTTTATTAGCAAAGGTTTTAACCACTCAGAATATTATTGTACCGTCTTGACAAGATAAATATTTCCTCGGCTACAATTTATCCAAGATTGTAGTGTGCAAAAAATTTAGAGTTGAATACTATGATTGTTTGGAAATTTTATCAGATCCTATTATTCTTATACATATGTATGATTGACAAAACCGTCCCCAAATTCTGACACTAACGTACCACTTGTTCATACTGTCCTATCGTTCTAATTTTGGTTGTGATTGCAACTCAAGAGTATTTAGATATAGACGATTGAGACGTGGAAATATTAAGTTTAGTTGTAATAATAAAAGAGGATCTTCTATATTTTGCACATAATAATTCTCCAGACTGACTAACATGGAATTTTCCCGAAATGGTTGACGAATTACTCATGTCAATAGCACACTTAATATATGACATAGCTAATTTTAGGTAAGCTTACAATATTAATATGTGTAGGCGTTTAGGTACATATTTTTCGGAATGATTGAGCATAATGTAAATTGTTGCTAGTAGCTTAGCTTGTTGAAATAAATTCTTGGAATTTAAACTTACAATACGATACATTGATTTCTAAATCACTTGACTGCAATTTCGTAAATTTGATAAACGCAACTGAGATGAAACCCTTTACATGTCCGTGTACTGACACTAACGACAACAATCGTAAATACTAATCTTTGATACTTCAAACTGGATTTTGCCAATTCAAAAACATTCAAATAACTCCAAGCGTAACAACAATTTGTTTTTCTTATTATAAATACAATAATTACCTTGTGTACAAGTAATAGCAACCCATTTTGAAATTTATCTTTGGGATCCCAAGAAATATGCTTCAATCTATTACTGCTATACTTACTATATAACCGTATGACATAAAGATCAGTTAGTTTGACTAAATAATTCTACTACCATGTACGTGCAATATGATGCACCATGTACACGGACTACTGACTGATTGATTACGAACGCAATATATGTATACTGTAAGAACGGAAGCATTAATAACAATATTACAAGATACAATCGTTCTAGAATCAATCCAGAGATAAAGTGCTTATTTATAGTGCAACTATAGCAACCCATAATTGAAGGTATATTTGAGAATGTACATGTGTTTTTCTGAGACTTAGGTACATGAAAATCAAGCCATAATACAATTAGTATTCACATTTTGTGATAGCACACATGAGAATTATATACCAATGGTAAAAGACGGATAGTGAACCTGCTCACCTTTTGCATTGTATAATAATTTAATATAATTAATAGCTCATAATTTGTCGTTTGGTTTCAAGTACATGTAGTAAATAGCATAGTTTTATGATTGATGACGTTCTTCTGTTTTGTATAGTAGTTGTTTTTTAGTGTACCTATGTGATAACGGTTCAAAACGTTTTAATTATAGACTTTGTGTTTCAATATTGGTATAGTAAAATCGATGAAATCTCTGGAAAATGTTGTTGGTAAATGATTTTATAAACAGGCATTTTCTATGTACAGTATGTATTCCTATAGTCTTTACCTTACCATAATTTATAATCAACAGCTGTATATAGTAGCATTAAAGTATATATGTAAGTATAGGCTGTAACAAAACTGTAAATAAGCGAATATTCTGGAATGTCTTCCCCCCAAATCGGCTGTACATCTATATTTTAGTAGTAGTATAGCTTGGTGTTGGTTTTTCAATCGTTTGTGTCGGCAATTTTGGTCATCATCGTTAGTTCGGCTAGGGCTCAGAAGTTGAAGAAGAAGAAGTTGAGGTTTGTCAGAGAGGAATCTTCATATATATAAGTATATGAACAACACATATGAGTACACAATTAATGCGATTTGGTTTTTTTAGCGGCTGAATTTTTTTTGCGGTATCACAACAACAGCACTGCTTTACACCTTTAAAACAGACACAAGAAAAACAAAACCAAAATGATGCATTGCATGTTATAAGTAAGAAACTTACGCAATCACGGCTATCAAAAGAACTACGATTGTATTAATATACCATGGTTATTAGTTGACACTTTACTTCACAAATACATTTTACGCATACGTGGGATCTAAACTCTGATTTGTACAAAAACTATATTCAAGCTAATATAGAGATACCATATATGGCTGTAGCAATAAACAACTAAAATCTGCTGCATTGTAAACACGAAACAATAAGCTGTTTTAATTATACTAAAACAATCAAATATGATCAATACAACTGTTCTTCATAATTGCAGTAATATACCACAGGCAACAGCCAATCCTATATAACATTTAGAAATTTCCACTTCCAACAACCAACTCCTATCGTGTGATTTAAAATCAAATAAAAATCCTGACGTATACATTTAGTGTGGAAGCAATTTAAGTGAGGCGTCACATACGCATATCAAAAGCCGTGAGAGATCACCTATTTATACATATTGCAAAAATTGACTACAAATTGAAACTCACCAAAGTAGAAGTCCCGAAAAGTTTATACCATCCAATAACTATGTTCGACAGATCCAAGTCATCCAGCATGATTTGTGCCACTCCCATAAACACCTTTTTACCTTCAATACGACCATAGTCACCCCACACTGTCACCTGTTTTAAGTATCAAAAGATGCAACAAAATACAATAGCAATTCAGTTACGGGAAAGAGTTTGCTATTTTTTGAATGCAGACCAAGCACATCAAATGTTCATCAGAAATTACGACTACAAGATAAAATACAATTTGCATTATACTATCTTGTACTGTAATGAAATATAACTGCACTATTATTATGATAGTTCATTTTCGTACCGTCGGCGAAGTATCAAGTACCACGGCTATCCCTTTACGCAATTTTTGGTACTTTATGATATTTCGCCGACGGTAAGTAGCAACTATTTTATACTGTAATATTCATCTAATGCATATTTTCTAGTGGAACATTCATAAGCCAAATTGGCTAACCTGGAGAATACAGCCTTCATATTTCTCACGGAATATTAGTTGTTGTTGATACAGAGGATCAAGGGTTCGTCTAGCGATCCCCGTTTTACTTTTAGCTACACAGCGTTTCCCTTTCACAAGGTAAACTTTTACATAAGGCGCGGGAGTCATCTGGAATTATTAACATTCATCATTACAAGCACATTATCATACATTCATCTTAAATAAACAATAGGGCTCAGAGACCGTATGTTGCATAATTATATATTATTTTAGTATGTACTTATGACCAAACCAGTAAGTAAATTACAACGGAAGACAACTATGTGAAGATCAAGATGATAAATAATCATGTTATACCTTAGAACCAGTCTTAGCTTGCAGACCTCTAGCCCGGATAACTTCCACCTCGAGATTCCCTCTCCGATCACAGAGGCTGAGTTGAATTTCGCCAAGGGAAGGGGATGCCAACACTTGTCGGCCAACTAATTGTCCAGGTCCCAGCCCTTCGATAAAATCTGTTATATGGCCGCCTTCACCCGTTCCACCTAATCTCGGTACCCAGCTACTTCAGGATGGAAATTAAAATCAAAGAAACCAGTTCAACACCCGGAATCGTCAAGCTTGACATTAAACTACTACATAATATACGGAACGGTTAAAACTTCTACGAGATGAATGGTATAAATTAATAATACAAGGAAATTCAATCTTCATAAAAAAGTTTGGAATCGAAAGTACTTAAACATGTTCAAGATTACTTAAGAAAATACTTGGATAATTTACTTTTCAAAAAAGACAAAATTTAATATTACATTTTACTTGAAGAGAAAATACTTTACAGAGAGATGAAAATTTACTAGTAAAATAATTAGAGCTACTTAATGTAGTATAGCATTAAATTACTGTAATATACAAAAAAGGGTTGGAGGGGAGGTAAGGGTAAACTTTATTAGGTCATGTGTTAAGGGGTTCGTTGGGTGTGGATGGAATGATTCGATAATATATAAGACAGTAAGGTTGTGATTGTGAGATACTCTGTAAATTTAACACCAAAAGTGAATCAACAGAGGGTAAAATTTTGAATTCTACAGAGGTAATATTGTAATTTAATTTATAGAATTTCAATTACCCAATAGGTGCTTATGTATAATGAGTAGTTTTTTGGGGTAAATAGAATATAGTTTCAAGAATGTCAAGTATTATATCAATGACAAATACGGTTGATAGTCATGTTGATATAGATATTTCTATAGGTTAGTATATACTGAAGTATACAATCAGCGGATCACAAACATTCACAATAGATTTCCAAAGGTTTTAACAAGACTAGGTTCAATCCGGGGTTTTCATAGGGGGTGAGAGAAAACAGTGAAAATTGAGTTTGGCTCGCAGAGACAGATATTAAAGCAGCGATAAATAGAGACGGAGGAAGGAGAGAGAACAAGAAAGATGAGTCCATGGCGTAGGCAATTTACCAGGTCAGTAATAGTAATCAATTAATGAAATTTTTCAAGTGGTAGTGCAAAATGAAGATGTAAATAGAAATAATATAATTAACGGAAAAAAGTTTTGTTCCCTTTGTAAGAAAACAAGGGGTAAAGCAATTTCGATAAGTACAATTTAGTACAAGTATTACGTCCTTTCAAAGAATACCGTCAAAA
Organism: Lipothrix lubbocki; assembly: GCA_034696945.1. Lineage (NCBI taxonomy): Eukaryota > Metazoa > Arthropoda > Collembola > Symphypleona > Sminthuridae > Lipothrix > Lipothrix lubbocki. Next base: position 54,409 of record JAQGAK010000467.1, on the reverse strand, counting down.
CTATAGAATATAAGTAGTCTTCATATTTTCGAACGCAAAAAGTTAATTTAACAAAGTAAGAAAATCAAGTTTATAACAATAATTACGTAATTACGACCAAACCAAAGAGTTTGGCTGTCAAAAAAATCAATGATGAGTTGACGTCATCCGAAGTAATAATAAAACTTGCAGTCAGATAAAACTTTTAGAAATCAATCCACAGCAAAATCCTTTCTTTTCTCAGTCCGGTCAGTCCGAAGAACAAAGAACTAAAAGTGCAAGAGTGTTAACCTTCGGGCAAAAACAGCTGAAAACAATTTGAATACTTTAAGACAGAACAATTCCAATATAAGAGACAGAACAGCGTATGTAGAAATATATGTATCTATTAGATATAATAGAAGAGTTGATATATAAAGCTTATTTGAATATAAACTCGGACTCGGGTAAATCGAGCTTGAACCCTCTCCTGAAGCAATAAAATCATCGCAGTGCATTATTTTTCATTACGTGTCTGTAACACATTATTGGTGGAATTGAGGTACGATTTCATAGTCTCTGTGTACCTTGCATGGAAATACATACAATGTGATCACACAGTGGTAAAGGGCAAAATATTTGTAGTAAGTATATGGAATAGACAGTGAGTGAGCGAGAGCTATAGATAGAGATAGAGCGAGAGAGAATGAGAGAGAGAGAGCGCAAGAAAATGAGAGAGACACAAAAGTTGTAAGAAAGTCCAGGAAACAAGAGTCATATCATCAGTGCTTAAATTACATCAAGTCTTTCCATATCCATAAAGTTCCTTCGCCGGATATCAACGCTTCTAAAAGATATCAACTTTTCCCATAATATATGTATTTGTTCACTATATTATGTCAAACTTGTTTGTTTTATAGAGATATGAAAACTGTAGTCATAAACATTGTAATAATATATATAAAAGTGTAAGTATACATGAGAATGACGTGTATACAACGTCCTGTTAGTACACATATAATAATGCAGAGAAAGACGTAATGTTATATATAAGGCAGTGAAATTAGTAGAGAGATGAAGGGTGAAAGATCTCAGAAAGATTTAGAAACAAGGAGGGAGAGATGTACATACGTTGGTGGTAATGTGCAACTACGTTTGAGACAGAGATCTCTGTAAATATATAGTATACTTAGATATAGTTACATAGTGCCGTATATTACGAGTCATTCAGGGTTTTCATATTTAGTAAGATATTAGTGTTATTAGTAATTACATACTGGAGTATATAAACAGAACGTACGGATACAGTCAGAAGTAAGTACGATAGAGGCACAATCCGCTATAGTACACAGTGACTATATGCACATAGTGAAGTATCGGTTCGCATATGGTAATCATGACAATTAATCCTACACTCAAAGATAATACACGACTTCCATGAGCTATAGAAAGGATTACATTGAGAGTCATCGCCAATGTTCTTTTTCCTTCTATATGCTTTTACATTGCATTCAAGCCGATAACAACAACAAGTGCACATCTATAGCTCAAATACTGACATTAATCACATTATTAGCATTGCCACAGGAGGTTAAAGTACAGAGGAAAGCAAAGACACAAAGGTTATAGTACAGCGGATATGGAACCATTTGATACAGGAAGCTAGCGAGATAGTCTGCTTAAAAACAGAGAGAGATATTGCAAATGGCAAGGCAGAAAAACCGTGATCTTGCATAGAAACAAATGTCTCGGATGGAAACACTGAACTCATATTGAGACCAAGTATAGAAACATAGAGATTGTCTAGAGAAATATAGAGATTATATATAAAAACATAGAGGACGTGTATAGAAACATGGAGATCATGTAAAGAAACAGAGAGAGATTCACTAAAGAAGATCCAGCAAGTTCTCGTATTTTGTATCTGCCTTTAAGACTACTAGTGAGTTTGCGGACCAAAAATCCAAAACTCTCTCCATTGAATATTTTCTTTGGGGTAAAATCATATTCGTGGAAAAGTCTGAAAACTATGTTTTGAACCAAAGGGAATGATATTGCACGGTTGTACAGTCAATCCAATATTGTGCATTATACATTACGAAAAATAATCTCTCAGGGAAAATGGTTTTGAGTTAACTTGTAACGTAACCTTTCACATTCCCAAGCAATAAGAGCAGGTTGAATGATAATTCAGTGTGACTCTCGCATTCGCTCCTGCACAGGTACACATACACACAGGAGCATGTAGTATCTCAGTTCTTGAACAACATTTCTAGACATCTACTTAAAGAGAAGGGTCGGCACACAGAAAAGAAGGAGAAATGAGAGCACGAGAATGTCTATAATATACAAAAGCGTACACTGTATTCCGTCTACCAAGGAATTCGGGGTACAACCTACGGCAATTTTTTATTATGATCTGATGGCTCCAGAGAGGCAAAACTACTCTAGAAGAATAAACGTTACTTTAACAGTAATCAAGTTTGCAAAAAATAAAAAAGTAAAAGACTATATGGAAACAGGACACTTGAGAAGATGGTACGGTAGGCCACAGAGTTACAACAGGTGACATTCAAAGGTCAGGGGTGAAACCATGAAAGTAGATCGGGGTTGATTTACAAGGGGCAATAGATATAAACAGACTATATACATCAGAGCACACGTTACAGGCGGGACGGTATCCTTCTACTAATGTATTCTTTTATGCATGTATAAACAAGGCAATTATATAAACCTTATACAAAGCAACAACGACAACAGCAAGGGGAATTGAAAGCGAAAGAAGAGAGGAGAGAAACCAAAGAAATGGATAATATCTGTACATTAGAGATAATTCGTAAACGGGAGCGGTTAAAAACCAAAGAAAGGATCTAGACTAGCTGTATAACAATGGTACACTTGGAGCATACAATTAGGCTCAAAGATGTTTGTCCAGAGGCATGCAGACGACGCAGACGATGACGAAAACATTCCAAGAGCTATGCGGCAGATAAAGTATTAACAAGGACTAGATAATATGGAGAGTTAGAGCTCATGTCTCGCCCTCAAATGACATTTGTGACAGAACAAGACAGACAGAGAGAGAGAGACAAAGACAGAGAGTGAGAGGAAGATATATAGGCAGAATATAAAAATATAAAAAAGATAGCTATATAGGCTTGGTGAAAGTCTCACGTTGATCCTTCAGATGAGATGGAATTGAGACTTCCATCCGTGGACTCCTTTGAAGATTGTTTGACCAAGCGTCTCGGCCCACCGCCTCCATCTAACCTCACCGACAGTCAATATACAAAGTCCTCACTTTGGAATTCTCAACTTTTCACATATATCATATCACACAAAAACATTCATTTCTAACATATTTCGTTTCTTTTTTGTATATGTGTATATACATAGAATTAGAGTTGTTTAAAGGTTTAAAAAAATAAATTCAAAAACTCAAAACATTGCGAAAAGTTTAGAGAGACAAGATATAGACAGAGACAGATAGAGACAGAATGTAAGTTACAAAAACAAAATACGCCAAGTAGAAGCAATCAAGAATATATAACAATGAAAATATTCAAGAAATATATGACCCCATAAAATGACAAAATCTTTATAATACTATTTTACTAACCATTTTTCAAAATCCTACCTAGCCAATTTCCCATTATGGTATTTTAAAAAACTTCCCTAGTCGTTGTGGCATCATTACCATTCTGATAAAGAAAAAGTTCATACAATGCCCCAAATCTATGCAATGTATGACAACCATGTACTTCCTTATAACAATAATGTAAAGCATTCTCTACTACAAGACGGGCAGCAAATTATTCTATACTACTGCATACGTTAGAGTTTGCAAAGTTTATGAATCCTGTAAAGAAATCGAATTGATAGAATTCGCATTAAACTTTTTTCCTATCATCTAATACTATATTTCCATATATTATATTTATAATCGACAATATCCATCATGAATGAGGCATGACCATGACTCGGACCATTTACGATGATGATATTGTGAATGTGAATGATCGTGTTCCATTCTTAACTGTATGTGTTTCGAACATGTGTATGTGTAGTAGTACATATGTGACATCCATACAACAGAGTGTTTCAATAATGTAGCAAAACATATTGTAAATTGTATGCTTGTAGTGATGAATGTGAGCAGACGAAGAAAAATGAAGACACTGCAATGAATAATAATTATTATGGAAACCCGTACTGATGAGGGTTTTCACTAAATTTTCCAGTGGTCCAGAACGCAGGTATAGCACGTCGACCATAGTACAGATAGATACTTACTAACAGTAAAATACAAACGCGTGGTGGTAAAACATTTAGAAACATCGACACACAATATATAGACAATCAACCAACCAACAGAGCAGATGAGATCTAACAAATATATGCACCATGTCATCGAAGCGCACAATAATCCAGAGAAAGTCGTCAAACAGTCTTTTAAGTCACTTAAGACACTGAACTAACACATAAAATACAGTTATATAAGTCAGAACGTTCTTAGTGACACTTGCACACCTACGAAGGCAATTATATAGGAATGAAAAACATCCATATCACACTATTTTTACCCGTAAGACTTTCTGCATGATTTCAACAAATACTGTCGTCGATTTTTATGGCAAATTTGGAGACAGTAAGCTCGGGTTGATGCAGATAAAGATGGATTAGAAGTTCTAAATCTACTAACTTACTGTTGGCAACCGTAATCGCTCACTACACTAACTGCGTGTAGGGCAGTTACGGAGGCTGGGGTAAGACGAAGTTATAATAAGTTACTATAGTATACTGTGTTTAAGAGCAAGAGAGTAAGATATACATACTCGGGGCAACATGATACTGAAAATATCACTCGTTACCCCTATCTGCAAGAAGAAGACATTTGTAGAATTGTAAAGAGAATACGTTTGGCGCGCCCTTAATTTTCACCATCAAAATGTAAAGACATCTGTAATAATTAAATATAAGTTATCATAGTTAATTGCAAACTACTGAATGGACGATTATTCGCACTCCTACTGTACCTCCAAACGCCACATATGTTGCCTCATTCGTTGTGGTGTAAAGATGGTCAATAAAGTGGATTACGGTTTTTCAAAAGCGTTATTACATGTCAGCGTCCGTAGATCACGTTGTTCGTAACACAGTCCAACTAGTCCAAAAGTCTCATTGCTCAAATCTGCTTCCCGAACTATGTACAGTCTGGTACAGTCATAGTTCTCAAAAAGAAGTTCGGGCAACGGAATTTTGTATGGAAGGGCAGTGGATTGGAAAGAGGTTCAATAGCGTCATACTTCACCTCTTTTCGATAAAGAATGTGGTGTGTAGATTTACATTGGCTCAGGATTTATAAAAAACTGGAATAATGATTTGACGAGTATGGAAATTTGGATCTGGGGGTATGGAGGAGGAAACGGAAGTTGAATCAATTTTTATTGCAAAGGAAAATCCTTCCTGGAAGCAAGATATATCTTTGATTCACAGTTCCAAAGGAATAGGGACATATTTTTCGAGTTTACATATACCCAGGACTGATTACCTTCGAGTACCAATACATAGCATCCAAATCCAACAGTCTGGATGCATTGACATGAAGGAACAAGGCGAAGGAAGAGAGTGTTAAAGGGGAGAGACTAGCTAGAGATAACATAGGATAGGAACTGATAGTAGTATACCAGCAAGGATGGTCAAGATATAAGGATTTTTCGTTTGTTGTTCTTGTTGTTGAATATGTACCTGTCGGAAGTATCTTGAGAGGCAGACATATCTTCGGACGAGAAGGAGGATCCCGTGTGGCTCGTAGCCAGCCTGAGATCATCCGGTAAAACTTCCTCGCTCCGGTGAATTCCTATTCCACCTTTGCTACGACCAAAACCTAAGCGTCTCTTTCGTCCTAAACACCGAGTTTTTAAACGTTTCATCATCGTAAGTTATTTCTTGCAACTCCAAACAAATTACAATTTAACTCAGCTGTTGAAGATACATTTCGAATAAATCTTAGATACACCATCCTCTTACTATCATTCGCTTTTTACACATATAAAGTACGAAAAAACATTTTCTGCAACAATGCGAATAATCCAAGTTTAATATTGATAAGAAGTGATAGCTTCGGTGCTTCATTGTCTGTTTAAAAGCCTATGTATAAAGCTACCATCGATCAAAGAATAAGTACATGTAAAACCATTGATAGTAAAGAAAATGCATAATCATCTACTGTTCAGAATGTCAAAAATTGCACGCGCCGGTGCTGTATCAAGAAATAAGTACTTCATCGACTTAGTAAGTATAGCCAAAATGTACTGTAAATGTAAACTAATACACATTTTGCGTCATATTTGTAAAAAAAAACAGCGTCTTCAATCAGTGAGTTATGCCTACGAATTATTACTGCACACCTTAATACAGCGGAGTGAAATAACTAATTTGTGTATAATTACAAGACGGCTTATGCTTGTTAACACTATATTAATCAAGTCAAAACGGCGGCGCATGGTGCAGCTATTGAACAACTACAGATATACTCACGAAACTTATTTTAATATATTCTCCAATGGAGTTCAAAGCCTCTACACATGAAGTGATGACTATATATTCCTCAATAATTATTATGAAAACTTTCTGCTAACAAAGAGCAACAAGACATATACAGAGAGCTATAAGTAGTGCAACGAGATCCATAACATTTGACGTAAGCCTTTTTTAATCGCAGTACAAAACCCTACATATGTATATGCATGCCCGACTGCCGACTTGTGACAGACCAACACACCATAAAGTGAATTTTACACGGTATGTATAATTACAGATGATAGAATGAAGTTACTTGTGCAATGCTACGTGTCAATTTACAAAATAATACGCTGAATTGAAATGAAACTTTGAATGAGATTGCAAGTACATGAACTAGTAATTATACTTATAAGTGAGCTAATATTTATATATGGTGATATACATACATACGTGAGCATACCTACAAGAATGAAATTTATACAGTTCACACAACCTATGGAACAATCATAAAATAATAATACCATCTACGCATTCATTCGCCAAATGACGACTACTGCTTCGGCCACAAACTTAAACATTATGCAGTTATTTACACTTACTTTCCCTGACAATTTTAACGAAACTGTTCAGCGGTGCTGATAATTCTATGCTTGTTTCAACGCACACTAGTAATCCTATCATTGCACAAACTGGCTTTAAACGGCAATTTGGATGTAATTACACGGACACATAGCATCCTTATATACAACGTCGCATATGAACATAGTATTTAGACACTACATGGTTTGCGATAGCTTCCTATATTTAACTGAAGGTATACAGATAATCGTAATTGCACTACTATGCAAGATATAAGATACATATAGTGAGATAGCGGTATGATTTATCATATCATTTCTGCGTTAAAAATTCGTAGTAAATATATTTCGTTCCCCCGAAGCTGAAGGATACGAAGGGGCGATATGAGTAAACAGCACGTAGATACGTAATATTACAGATACTTTTGAGAGTGAGAGAAGACGTAAAATAATATGATTATATCGAATTAAATACATCGTAAAAAAGAATGGAACTGATCATACACTTGCGTCAAGCATTTGATAAACTTGAGAGATCATATAAGCAGTATAAAAAGAAAAGGGTAACTCAAAGTAATAATAAGGATACTATAGAAACTTAAATTTAAAAAATAATCAAGAACAGCTATTAAAATATATAAATTTTATAAGAAGTTGGCATGGCATATGTTTTTTCTATTAGTATTTGTGGGTGGTAAAAAGCACATGATTGATCGTACCCGTTGCTGACAGCTGTGTGGTTGAACTAGACTTTTTATTCAAGCCGGACATATTTTGAGCCGTCAGTCGCTGAGGACCTGTTCCCATACGATGACCTCTCGGTCGCTCTAAACTACCCGGAGTCAAATTGACCGCCGTGTCACTCAAACTACCATCTGGAATAATAATATGACACAACATCCAACCACCGTATATAGTTATAAGATAAATTACATTCAAATAATAACTTGTGTTAATTTAAAATAAAACAAACTGCGGCACCAATATTTTTACACGCAGAATTAAAATACAATACATTTAATTAATATAAAATATCTTTTTACATTAACAGTTAAGTTACTCCCAGCTAGAAATATAATACCAAATAGTAAAAATAACGTATATTTCAAGCTCATCGTATTAAAGATAAAAGCGCAATGAATGTACTTCTTTTAGATAATTGGTTTTTGTTAATATCAGCATATGGCCATTATAAACTATCTGTTTTAGGAGCATATTTTGTCATACAGCGTATGCTCGTTTATTCTTTGCCTAAACAATTCAACTTACAAATAAATTTCTTAATAAATATGTCAGTAATTACTTACTAATACATTTCGAGCTATTTCTAAAGCGGAAAGAGCCTTTTGGCGTATTGTTTTACGGATTGAAAAGACCTTTCCCATTCTTTGGCGACTACATGTTTGACTTAATGCTGTACATTAACAAATTCGTATCAGCAACAGATGCATGAACGTACACTGATTACTTCTCTCATCTTCATTCAAAAATCTCTAAGCTAATGTTTTCATAATCTTCTTACTGTGAAAAAAGTTTTTATACTATACAGTTGCTACATACAGGAATATACATACATAGTATCGAGCAATAACTAAACCGTGCCATTCAGTTTCTACTATGCATGATATTATACGATTTAGTTAATAGGAAATGGTATACATGTGGAAGCTTTTCAAGTAAATTATTTTTAAATTGGTTTAAAGCTTTTTCCTTTTCCTATGTAATTATATGAATGTAAGATGGCGAAATGGAATATAGAAAACCAAATAAAGCGCGACTACTTTGCAAATAACAGTGGGTCCGTGTTGCTAAATGCAAGAATTCTCCCGACATTTCTTAGATACAGGATAAATTTCTCTTGTAATATATAATTACATAGGTATATGCATTTAGTATTTGGCTATCTTCTTGCTCTTAACAACACGGAAGTATATACATAATGGACTTAAGTATATTTATGAATATAAAAGTATATACACTGAATGTAGTAGAACATTAATGCAATATTTATAGTAAAATAGAGTATTGTCAGCCAGAAGCAACCAAAAGATATACATGAAATTTATGAACTCGAAAACGGAATATACAAACATTATCTTCCTTTTTGAGTAGCATCTTTTATCATAACTTAATTACACAGACGAAAAATGATTATAATCCTACGTTCACGAATATTAACTGTTGACGGTATACGAATGTAAACTACAATAAGGTCTTTAAGATCTTGCGTTGTCCAATACTCATATATGGCCACTATTATGCAGCAGACTATAATTTGCCAGTACTACCTTCCCAAAACAGATTTAAAAATTTGGTACATACAGGTAGTACAGCCTCACCATGTAATATACAAGACTATATTAACACCTTAATAGAACCCACCAGAAGCTTTGATATGCCAAAAGGAGAGTTAAACCTATTAACTCCATCTACTAACCGGGACTTAGCTAAGTAATCTAATGATGACACGTTCGCCTATCCAAATCCATGCAAAATGACATCCATCTTTTTGTGTTGCCGTTGTAGTATATTATAATAGTAACACGATGAAACTAATAATGATATTCTACTAGAGTAAATGATACTAGAAAGTGAATACTAAATATTAATGAAAAAATTGATAACTCACCTGCTTTTTCTTCAGGGGCTGTTTCGGATGAAAGGCTGCGAGTGCCCAGGCCTCTCTTGGGATGCCGCAAAGCATACTCACTACAGGAATTATGGTCATTATAATGGGGGTCATACGGACTAGTGGTAGCAGTATTAGTACAAGTTGATAGATTACCATAATAGTCATCACAACATTTACCAACTACAGTAGAGTGAGTACATCTACATGGATTCGGCTCACTACATGTACTATCTTGTGACAAAAGAACATGAAATTCAGAGAAAGATTTACTTCGTCGTCTCCGATTCAAGTAACTAATGCTAGGTCTAATGTCATTATCTACATTACTTTCTTTAGAAGCAATTCTAGGAAAAGAATCTATCTTAGAACTACCATCTGGAAGATTTTCCCCTACTACTGTCGAATCTCTAGTCATTGGTGTTGCCCGGGTCGTCGTCGTCGTTGTCATGGGAGATACTGTCGTCGAAGCTGACGAACGACAAGTAGCTGGACCGGAATAAGTATTGCTATGAGTCTCATTCGGGAACGAGGTAGGTGGATTATTCATAGGATGATATTTGATGATTGTATGTGTATCTTTTGTTGTTACCGCCGTCGTCTCTTCTGCGGATTTAATGGAAGAGTTAGACTTTGTTGAATTCTGCCTCTGAACTCTTCTATCACTGCTGCTCCCTTTGTCACTTATACTTCCGGTTTTTCCAGAAAATCCGAGTAGAACATTCATCACCATAGCATCTTTAGTAATGGTAGAATTCCCTTGAAAATAATTCCCGCCTCCTCCTTTGATACTTGCTCGCCTTATTGAGCTTCTCGGGCTTGTCTTGGGGCTTGGATTCACTTTAGCCATTGTTGTACTTACAGGAGGACTAGTTGCTTCTCCACCACCCAACTTCCCTCCTACCAAATTTTTGCGTATTGAAGGATGAGAAGCAGAAGGCATGGTGAGAGGAGTGGAGTTGGTTCTACTATCAGCAGTAATTGCATTAGAACGTTCCTTTGATTTTATGGAACTGCTTCTTTTAAGAGAACCTCTTCTTTTATTCAGACTATTACGTCGGGTTAAGTTGACTTCAGTGGGAACGGGCTCTTCAACTGAGCTTGATTTATTGAAACTATCCACCTTTTTTAGCATCCGTCGAGGTGGGATTCGGGGACTATTGTTTTCCAGAAGCAGCGGAGCTGAGGCTGATGCTAATTTAGTATTCCAATTATTATTAGTTGCGGATTCCTCAAAGATGACGCTATTATTTTTCGGTGGACCATTGAATTTCTCCGGGTGAACTTTACTTTCAGCGCCATCCACCATTAATGGTACATTTGACCAGGAATCATCGCTACTTTTGTTGTTCGTCTTAACCATACGAGTTCTCACATCATCAATGATTTCTCGGATGGACTCAATGGTCGCTGACAGATCCATGCTGAGTCGTCGGTAGGCTTTGGTTGACAAAGGAATGTGGGTTGGGAATTTTTGAAGAGACTCAATTGTTGTATTGATGACTCAATCTCACAGCCCCCTTTTCATTTTTGTTACTTAATCTACCAGCCCCATTTTCGTTAGTGTTATTATGATAGCTGGTAGGGAGGCTTGTTAGTGGCAATTTTTCTCGTTCCGATTTTGCCATTGAAGTAGTCTTACTGGGGCTAAGCATAGGGGGATAGTTCTCGGGTTGAGGAGGATAAATGGGGATCTTCTTCCTAAACTTCTGAAAGGTTTGCCAGCATCTACTTTTAATATTGGGAGGATGACGACCCAGGACTCCGAATCTGGCTCGAGGATCATATCCCGCTTGTGGACTCAACAAACCCATGGTTACCATAGGGCTAGTGCTACTATCGTTTGGAGGAGCAAAACTACCCTGTGAGGAGCTATTTTTGAAATAGACAGAGAATCTATTCTGTTTGAAATAAGAACTACTATTACTACTACTAGGATCATCCAGAGACGGCACAGAGAGAAATTTCCGATCATGTTCAAAGCGGCTGATGTGACCCAAATCTAAGCCAAGATGAGATCGATCCCTGAATGTTATACATTACACATAGAAACACATGCAACTCTCTCCGTCTTCTTATGTACTCCTCTCAGTATTCATCATGCATAAGCATTTTACAAATGATTACCTTCTCAAAATATTCTATAACTCTCACAAAAGCTACATACTTGCAATTACTTCCAGAAGCAATTCATATCCCATTATTCTCGATAATGCAAAATCCTACATAATTTTTCATTCGTCACAGATTCTCAATATTCATTATATACATGAAATTGACTTCCCGGCCTGATCCATGGATGTTGAATTGCAATAATAATTTTTTGGAAAGGCATCAGGACACTTTAGAGTGAACCATGCATATGTTGTACATACTACATGTAAGATGAAAGTCAATCCTAAAAATAGATGTAGAAGTTATTTACCTTAGCCTGTTGGGATTCTCACTTTGAGTTGAAAAGGCACTGGTAACGCTTTCTAGATCCGAATCGGCCCACTCCCTGTCAGGTGATAACCCGCGATTGGACCTCACAGACCCATCATTGTCAACACTGGGCACTCTTGAAGAATAGGATGAGGATGCGGAGAGGGATGAGCGCATTCGGGCTTTAATGACCCCCCGAGCCCTCTCTTCAATATCCTGCTTTTTACGACAAGACAGGCAAAAAAGAGACATTGTAGTAAGACAAAATCACTGGGATACCTTAGGAGCTTTTATATCTCAAGACAATAATACCATGTTGGGAAACCACAGACTAGCGGTGGAAAAGTTCCAACTTTTTCCCCTGCAACTCACTTTCATGTAATAAATTATAATCGCTTTAACTTTTTCTCCAAGACGACAAATTCCATCAAAACTCCTGCACTTTTTCAACTACATGCATACGTGTAATGTACATATAGTCAAGAAATAATTCTTTCTATAGCGAAACCTTGTAGGTACACATAACTTAACATACCGTTAGTAATACCACTACATTTATAGAAGACATTCCAATAAAAGTGCTTCAACCTTAAGTATGATAAGCTGGCGATGGCCTGAGTAAATTTATATTTTTGCCTAAGTTCCATTTATTACTATAGAGAGTAGCAGTGTTTCCAAAACTGCGAAGGTAAATGTCAAAGTAAAACTTTGAGTCTGATATCGAACTGTGGAGCAGTTTGTCCTGAAGTGTATATAGGGTATAGAATGGAGAGGAAATCTTAGGATCAAATCCCCTTAATTATTATTGATTCTGAGGTTTTTAACACGAGCTCCTGAGCTAGAATTTGAGGAAAATTATGTTAAAAAAGAAAGAAGGACGGAATCGGTCTTTCTTCATCTTACAACTTCCTCGTTTCAGTTCAACTACAGTTTCCTCGTACATATCACCATGGCTTTCCACTTGCTCATTTCCTCTTCCTATCATTTATCTTTGAATAGTTGCAGCTACTGAGATTAGTTTCGAGTGTTAGGCAATTTTATGTGCTGATGGAGGTGTCTCATTAAAAAGTCGGGTGGCCACAAAGCAATTTATATGTTTGCTTCTTTTTCCTTATTACGTTACTATAGGCTCTTAGGAATCGGAGTCAAGGAGTTATGATATTGCATACATATGATACTATTATAAAAGCTCGTATGTATTAACGAGCTTGTGTAAATCCATTATTTTTACTGTAATAATGCTTGTTTGCAATTTTAAGATATTGCTATTGAATCACAAAACGTTACGGAAAATAATGGGAAGCAGTATAATAAGAAATAATTGGTTGAAATACAATATCAATTAACCTGTGCAATCCTCTCTCTGCCTGGTGGAACAACAGGAAGTTGTCTTTTCTTAGGAGATCCTTGGGGAGTGACGATGGCAGAGCGGTGAGTTCTGCCGCCCGGGGTTGTTGAAGAGATTTGACCCGCAAAATCGGCAGCATCTCCTCGTAATGGAGACATGCCTCTTGTTCGTGGAGGGCTTTTGGAGCGGAATTGTTGAGAGGTGGCAGAGAGCGAGCGGCGATTTTGTGGGATTGACTCACGATTTTGGGACTGAGAATAAGAGTCGGAGTCGGAGGCCATTCGGCGATTCAGTGGACTCAAATCACGACGGGATCTTCGTTCGACCGACATATCATCCGGTGGCGGACTACAAAATAAAAAATACAATCAGGGTAATCACTCCATTGAAAAAACTATAACGTTATATTTATATGTAAGTATAAATGAGTGCTTTTAAGCATAATGCCGTGTGTATTTTGTTGTTGTGTTTCTGCTAGATATTTTATTTATTTTCAGATATTTTATTTCCAGTATATTTATTATATTTCACCGTATATGCACGCACTGCTTTTGTTGTTGCTTTCCAAGCGTATGCACATCACAATAACCCTCTCCATATCCTAGTGCTTTCGATGAATCTTTCTACCTCTCTGGTTTTCATTTCGTTCTCTCAAAAACAAGAAGAGAGAGAAAAAGAGCGAAAGAAGTGGGAGCAAGCGAGTGAGAGACAGGGGAAAGGAAAAAGAAGAGAGTAAAAAAACTTATTTTTCTCTGAGAGAACAGGAACGGCAGTCAAGTTGAACAACAAAGTTACTACTGCTACCATTAACGATACACTTTATTTATACATGTTTCTCTAGTCTCAGAGTATGTGTAAGTTGTGCGAGTTTCGATAGCATGTAACTTGTATCTGTATATACTATATCAATGCACATAGGTACACACTTTTGTAGTCTCACTTTTTCGTTTTATATCTCTTATGTTTCTCATGAGTTACTATCAATGAAACACTTGCTCAGCAATCTACGATGGTGTAAGTATGCCTACTTTTCACCTCTGTATTTATCTATAGAGCACAAAACCTGTGTCTTTATGGATGAATGGACTATCATGTATGTACTATTATGGCGTTTCTTGGGGGCATACTCATATAGAAAGATCCAAAGGAAGACCCACATATACATGAATGCTCACACACATGCATGTAGTTTATAAACGACGCCGTGTCTTATCCGTGTTGGTAGATGTGTATAATTGAATACTGCCTATTGGTAGTAAACATATGTTGATAAATAACCACACTAGCTACAAACTTTATAAATATATATACCAACTACCTACATGGTTTACTTACATGCTGCATTACGAAAATAAAACACATGCACAAGTAAATAGCTATATGTGGACATTTAGGTAATGTATACTTGTAAACCTACATGCACATAGATATAAGTATGACAGATACAGATACATCAATGCCTGTGGTTGTATGTATAACTGGTGAACCTGAGATATATATGTGACCTTACTTAAACCGACGGTGGTGCTTCGTGTGCACTACTATAGATACTTACGGGATAGACAACAAACACAAGTTTGCATTTCTATGGCATGACTAAAACTTTGACGTGCCTCCTTCTTCCCTTCTGTCTCGTCTTTGCTCACTACTGCTTCCACTAATACTTTTCTCATTCTCCTCACTTCACAGTTTCTTTTCCTCTCTGTTGTATTCCTATTTTACTTTTAGTTTCATTTCAATTCGGGCTCTTGTTTCACTTTCTCTTCACATAGTTATTACATTGCGTTGTTCTACACAGGAGTATGTAGAACGTAGGTACTCACTTTACTCACTTGGTTCTTTCCTTCTCTCTGTTTCTCTATCATGGATCACTATTTCTCTCTGTCTACCACTCCATTTCCAGGATCACATTTCATATGGCATTCAATAGTTTACTACTGTTACTGTCTGTTCATTGTAGGCAGTAGATATTGTATACCACTTATAGTATTTTATTAGACTTGAAGCAAAACTCCAGCACTAATTTCACTGTATTATATAAAATTGTTCTGAAGTTACCATCATGTTCTCTAACACTGATACGATGTGTATTGAAGAAGAATAGAACAACGCAGACTGAACAAGGACTTTATATGATTGAAATTTTTAGCAGTACCTATTATAGTATTACCCAAGTCACTCTTAACCGGTTAACGCAGTAGTAGTAGTCTGGTCCTATGAAATTAGCAGCCGATGTTCATATTACAATGTATGTTGCCCTACTGACTTTGTATTTCAAGTGCCTGCCGATTCTTCAAGTTTTCCTTTGTGTACAGACAGTTTGCGACCATGTACAGTAGGAGCTCTGCGAACGAGAGGCAAGCAGAGAGAACAAGGCAGAAGTGGAAAGACTACGTACACTACTTATACACTGTAAATGTTTACAGTGTGACGCCCACTTCAACACAAGACCCTGTAATATGTACACATATTACAAGGATATAACACTTACAAACACAACTGCCAGTCTGCCTGGTTTATTATTTTCACAGCTATTTTCATGAACACGTATAAATAGCACACCTTCAAGTTTTCTCTCTCACTCTCTTTCTAGTATTTAGTTTCCATAAAGTTAGTATCTGTGTATTTGGTACTAGAATACCCCTAATAACTATAGCCAGTTTACTGCATACAAATATAGTTAATAATAAAACCTAAAGGTTTCAATACATTATAGTTTGATTATTATTGCTTTGTAGATAGTCGCTACGACATGATGTACATGTATATATCCTTAAATATATGTATGTAACTATAAGTATACAGTGTACACCAAGAATATCATGTATATCGTATTAATGGGAAACTAAGGTTTGCTCACATGTTTAAACAATGCATGTAACCAATATATCCAAGAGAATCTATCTGTAGTACGTCTGCACATTTCCAAACAACAAACTCTACAGCTTCTTGTTATGAGAAAGTTTCCAGTAACCAAAATAACTAAAGGATTGGTCATATGTGTACAGTCATGTCCTCGCGTACGTTGTTCTGCACTGTAAAACCAACTTTGTCACTCACAAGTATGTCACTGGTGTGTAATGAATATGGCTCGAGTATATTTCCTTCTCGAGAGACGTTGTTAGGAACAGTACCAGCAGCAGCATAGGAGGGTTAAACACATCACATACGTACTACGTACACGTAAAAGCGAGCTTTCACAGTGTGGTTGAAAGGCGAGAGAGAGAGAGACAAGCAGGGAGAATGAAAGCACGTATCGAGAAAGAGTGAAATTGTGCGAATGAAATTATTGTCGATGAAGGAGCATAAATGTGTGTACTTATATATACAGATTATCTGTGTTTATACAGTAAGAGGTGGTGAACTATGCTGAATCGAAGGCTTGGCGACACCGATTCTAGAACTCGTGCCTATGTATAACTTATCATAAATTTCATATAATGACGGGTTGTTCATGTAATAATAATGAGCGTGGACGCATTCATACCGAATATTTGTACAGGCAGAAGTATAGTCAAGAGTTGTAAAATAAGCTCCGATAGTTTCGGCGATTGTAAATTGAGTGTAGGAGCACAAAGCGTTGTAATATCCTTATTTAAAGCTATATACATACACCTATACAAATACGTCTACAAAGATAACAATTTTAAGTTATATATTTGCAATAAACACTGTAGCTTGGTAAATAAGACTTATAGTGTAGTAAAAAATAATATACTCTAGGAACACTTAAAATCTTAATTTTTTGAAGTGAACATTCATATAAATTATTACAATAAAGGTACGCACATTGACGAATATAAAAAGGGCTACAATTACATACTTATAAGTACATCATTTAGGTAAAAATACAAAGATACGGAGGGGATACACAGTTACAGAGGAAGAAAGCGGAATGATGCTGATTATATGAGAAACTGACCTCGAGGAACTAGAAATGGAAGCTATTTCAAGACGCCTCTCCCGATCATAGTCGGCAAATTCAGAGGTGTCGGAATCCGATAGTCGAGAAGTGGTACTGGGGGGTGACAGGTGTTCCGTCGAAGGTGTGATCATGGGCACCGCCTCAGTTTCCAAGTACAAGCTCGACTTCCGCTACAATAGATGAGAACCGAAACAAGAGAATTAGTACAACTGTTCTGGCAAGTAAGTAATTATAATGTAGATGGACAAGTCTAGATGCCCAAGCATACAAGTAGTAGTTCCCTCATGATAACTTTTTAGAACAACAACAACTAGTAGCAGTAGATCCATTAGACTAATTATTTCACTTTACGCGTAATTATAGGCATCGGAGCCCCGGATGCAGAAAACCCTATTAGTACTAGTTAGCTCAGAGTAGTCAGCTATCTCTACGAACCCGGGAGCGACTCCAGGGTAGCAGCATAACATACTAATATAGTAATAAAAGTGAAGAAGGAGATTCCCGACTTTTGCCTGCTGCTTGGCATAAAAGCAATCATAATTTAATAATGTTTTTTTCAAAGAAAGAAAGAAGGTATATTTTATCAAGGATGTTTCAGCCATACTTTAGGCAACGATAAAAAAATTGAATATAGCTTTACACAATTATTCTTTCTATTTTTTCTACTTCTTTTCCTTTTCCGCTGTCCTGGTACCTGCATGAGATATGTTGCCTTTATGGGTACCTTGAGTGTGACTTTCTACCTCGTATTTCCAGCCTTCTGTAGTTGGCATAGGTATATTGTTATATATCAAAAGTTGAAAAAATCCAAAAGCACCTTGTTATTTTGTTATAACAATGCTAGACCTTCTCTATAACGCTACCAAAGTGTATCTTGAAAGGAAATCGTTAAAGATACCCGGTTTTTGGGTGAATAACACAGTAGAAACAGGTACCTATAGAAGCCTTTATGGCATCCAGTTATCATAACCCTATACCTATAGTGCATGCGTGTGCAAAAAAATGTTGTTGCAAATAAGTATCTTGTCTTAACTGGTAATTCTTATAAGGTCCATAGTGCTTCGGCACAGGTAAAGTGAATACGTAGCATGGAATTCAATCGGGAGAAAAAACAAAACGCTACCACTTTAGTATCATTATTGGCGACGCATATGTACAGGAACCAACCACGCTGTCAAAGAGGCCTTAGATGGATAAATTCCAGTCGGAATTCCTCCATTATTGGTTTATGGATTTAGCGAAGAGAGAGAGGGGGAATGAAAAAATACGGAAATACTTAATACTTACATCCCAAGTGAGGAAGTACCATTCAGGTTCATCATCCAAAGGGTTGGTCGACAGCTCAATGGAGGTTTCACCTAGGTAGTCAGAGCTGCCAGATCGATCACAGTCCCAGATAGACACCTGTAGTATACGACTTCTTAATTCGGACAGTCGGAGCGGTGCGAACACAAAACTTTGATTCCATCGGGGTTCCTTTGTTTGCGAGAGCGTACGAGTCCTTCGCTTCCATTTCTCACTGTTGTGATTTATAAAACGTTATTTCATAATTTAGTATCAGTAAACGCCATTGGGTATAAAAAGCTTTTATTGTTTGAAAATCAGGTGTGGATCACTACGATTGTTCCAATAACTCACCTTCGGTCAGGAAGGAGGCACAATTTGGCGAAAGGGTTCGGGATACCTTGGCGAGAGGTGAGGTCGCAACCTCGGAGAACAGTTACCATCAACTGATGAGCAACAGGGTCAAACCAAATCTTGAGTTGGACCTTGCCCTGCTGGACAGGTCCGAATCGACCAGGTCTTGGGGGATCGGGTGAAGTGGGACTCGTCACAGTAACACTTGGTCGTCTGTAGTCTTTGCGAATACTAAGGTAGCTCTTGGAGGGCGGCCCAGTACTTCCTACTATCGCCGTACTACTTGAACTTCCTCCCATAATACCAATCGGTCGGGCGACCACCAATTCCACTTGGGTATCTTGCTTGGACTCGGAGATTGTGTCGTAAACTTCGTCATAAGTCTTCTCAGCCAGTGTTCTGTTCAGTTCAGCATTTTTTCCGTTTACTTTCCATCCATTCTCACACATATAAGTATGCCCATCCAACAATAAACGTTCACATCTATTTATGATAGTCTTAGGGTTTTACCACCTAATCATTTCATTTCGAAACACTGTGATAAAACTAAACTAAAGAACACTAATATGTACATTCAGCTAATTTCGTGTAGATACAGCAAAGTACTTTAAACATGTAATAACTATACTACAGCATTACGCAATTTACAACTGGTCCGTGTACAAGATGGATTTAACATTAAACTATAAATTACGATCAATACAAAATACATTGTAAGTTGAGACCTTAGTATATGTGTATTTAAGTAGTCTGTAAAGTCTGTATTGTCCTTGGAAAAGAAAATTAATTTCAAAGCACCATATGCTATGATTAAAAAAGAAAGTTTTCTCATATCAACTGGAGTCTTCATAAGGATTAGTTTCTGGACTAATAAGTAAAAAAGGATGAATTAAAGAGAGATGGAGAGAGTGAGAGAGAAGAGACAGACAGAGAGAAAGAGGAAGTTTCTTTGGCACTTATTTTCATATATACGCTAATTGAAATTTATGAACCTTGATGAATGAGATGATGGTAGAATAGTGGTGTCTCCTCCTCTTAACAGTATGAATATGTATGTGAAATATATGCATGGATGTTCATAATACTTAGAGTTAATAAGTACAATTATGGATAATTACATGTCATATATGCATGTAAGTTGCCATGTACTCTACTAAGTTTCTGAAGAAAATAAGCTTCATTGTGGTTGTGCAAGTTCATTATTTAAAAGAGAAAAAAGAACAGAACCTACACTACACTAGGTTACGTATGTGAAAAGGAATTGAGTAATTCGATTATACCTTCCGTTCCATTCAATAACTTCATCTCCTGGCCTTAAGCGTCCAATTTGGTCCGCAATTGAACCCTTCTTAACTTTTTCGACGACGGCTCCTATCCTACCGCCTTCCACAACTTGGCCACCGATCACTTTCAATCCCAAGATATGCGCGGAGGAAGTATGGCCATCCCGGACTTCCTTCTTGAGAATCATATGGCCGATCAACTTGGTTCCATCACTATTAGGCCGCCAAGACACAGGATGCTGCACACGAAGCCAAGTAATTATTTTTTAATTACACCAAAACTGCTAACTCTTAGGATGAAATGAGCAAACCTTTGATCATAACAATTAGTCTCTTCCTGCCAAGACATTACCTTTAATTTACGATAATCGATACTCAGTATTTTATAATTATTTCAAAGTCTTGTCGTAACAAAGTTACGCAAGACGAAACTTCAAAGCTGGGAGAATATTTACAATATCAAAGCATCGCAGTCTTAATATAAAAAATACTCAGAACTCTAAGGATAGTTATTGACGAAGTACGGGGAGGCAATAATTACTAAACAGGGCATTCAGTGTTGTAATGAAGCAAATGATCATATTAGACAAGTAGAAAAGGCCAGAAAAACTCGTTATTACTTGTATACTACAAAACGAGTAAAACAACTTAAAAGACACTGAAAGGTTCTATAGATTAAAGAAAATAAGAGTAATGCAGGTTACCTTTGTAGGCACAAGGTCCCTATTGGAGTCTTCGCTTGAAGTAAAATTCGAGCTAGTGTCAATACCAGAGTCCTTTGTAGTTGAATCTTGTGATCCCTGACGCTCAGCTGAGCCTTGATCCCAAAGAAACCATTCTTCTTCATTACCCGCCGTCACCTCACCAAAGTCATCGGAATCAAATCGAACGGTTTTCTTCTGACGACGATCTGTATACCCTCTCCGACGGTCTGGTTGGTAACGTTGGTGATAATTATTATTACTACCACCTGTGGTTCCTACTACTGTTGTACAAGTTCCGATCGAGCTCCCGCCAATACCCATACTCACTTTACTGGCATCGTAAGGAACACCACTTTTGACACCGGCACTTGTGTTACTCGTACTAGTAATTACACTTTGACTAGAATCCCTCGTATGATGGTGGTGGTGGTAGACGGTAGTTTGTTGCAGATGACCCGCAGGGCCCAGTTGAGTGTGTGGCGGATGATGATGTTGGAGGTGTTGGTGATGCCTGGACGAGTCCAGCTCATCACCAGACGTGTAGTCAGGGGTGGACCGAAGCTCTTCTTCCGAAGAACTCAGGGATCTCTGACCACTACAGCTAACACTACTACTCGTTCCTGTCACTGTTCTACCCATATGGGTTTGTAGCACTGTGGACTTGGACGTGGAATGCATGGGATGGGGCGAGGGATCGTAAGGGTTACTTGACCAGTCCACGGAGTGCAGAGACACTTTGGCAGCATGACTAAGGGAGGTTGTATGAGGCAAATGGTGTGAGCCATGAATCGGTGTGTGAGTCGGGTGGCCGTGGGAAGGTGCGGGTGGCGGTGGGGGGTTGTGAATATAGTCACTTGCAGATGGACCGTAGTCCCGGTAATGAGGAGGATAGTAATCAGGTGGCTCCGAAGATGAACTTCTTCGGGTTGCAGGGAAATGATGATGTGGAGGGATCATTGGTGGAGGTGGCCGATTTTCTTGACTGTATTGTCTTCTTAATTGGGGTACTGGGAGCTCTCTCCCTTGGTTCTGGAGACTTGATGCTCTTTGTAGAGGTGGGGGAAATCGGGAAGTAGAACTCATACCGGAGCCTGGACCACGATTCTCCTTCTCGGGCGTTGAAGCTGCAAGTGGTTGATTTATCCATTGGCCCGTCTTGATGAGCAACTCTTGTTTCTTTCGACACAGTATGCAAACCCATATCACTTTATTCGAACGCAGTGTCACTTTACCACCACACCGAGCACAACATCGGACGCCACAGTATGCACACACATGACCCACCCCGTCGGCAAATTTCGTTTTCAGGCACAACTGACATGTTGCATCAAGCCCAGCTCCAGCCTTCCGTTGCTGCTCACTCCGTTGTCTAATTGTTTCCTCCAGGACTTTTACTTCATCTGCTTTACGCCTGTTAAAAGAAATTACCAAAAAACAGATATATATCTAAATGTTTTACTCCTGTCTCTCACTAACATTTGTAGCATTACCCTTTGTGTACACTCGTATCTATACATATCAATTTATATAAACAATTACGAATGACTACAACTGCATTTACATCACCACCGTGGCTGTAAAAGTGCCACGACTGGTAAAAATTTACTTAATTGCTTAAAACTCCAAATCTGGTGACAATAATATACACATTTTTATACTGCTACGTGCTACAAATAAATATTTTTATGGACTATATATCAATTAATTGCAAACAGTCCCGCAGATAAACTAATCCTAAAATGATATTTCCGATTCTATTAAGTAAACAGTTATTGACACAGAACAAAAGTGAAATTAAGAATGAAATATATAGCCATACCTTACGATTTCATGTTCCTTTGCTTCCTCTTGTTGCTGTCGCAGCATTACATTTTGTATTATTTGTTTTTCTTCTTCAGTAAGATGTGAGAGATCAGGCATGGGAGGAATATCGGAGGTTACATGCGAAGTACTCGCCATTCTCTCAATCCATACTCATAACTGAATTTTCTTTTGTAGTCGCGGCCGCTAGCATCAAATTCTGATTCTGCTATCACACTTTGCGCAAACGGATTGCTTCTTCTACTACCTTCCGGTAATAATGGTATTAGTCGTTCCCTCCGAATATTTTCTCCTGCTTCCTGTTGCTGCTCCTGCTGTCTGTCCGCTAGCAGATCACTCGTTGTAAGTATAGGTGTAGTCTTCTTTTTGATGATATTAGAAGTAGACAGCGGCAAAGGCTTAAATACTGCGCGACTACAACTCCGACAACAACTTGGCGATGACGATGCGCTCAACAACCTACCCACCACTGATGAGATTTTAACAAGAAGAATAACAACGTGACTTAAGACTAACTGTAGCACCGCCGTAACTGCAATAAGTACTAGCAGTAATAATATTGGTTGCGGTTGACGGGTTAGTCGCAAAAATATGTGGAAGGTTTGCAGGATGAAGTTGCTTGTCAATAACAAAAACAAAATTCCAATCCAATAAACCTGCTCGTTTTTAATCTTCGATGGGGAATTCTCTTCTTCGTCACAAATAAATCTATTGATTATCCTTTTTCCAGTATTTGTTGGGGTTATGATTCTTGTTACCAGTAGCTTCGATGAACTTCTGGGTAGTCCAACCCAAATGCTGTAGGTAATATTGAGGCGATGCTTCGATGAATTATTAGGATTATCGCTTATATTATTACATCTTGCGTAACTTTTATAATAACAATAACAACGTTGATTATTAATTATATATTGGATGATCTCGTCAACTCGACATAGAGATAGGAGACAACACTCCACTTCACAATTAAGATCCCCTGGTTCTGCTACTGATGAGATGATTAATGATGACGTTAGTTCACCTTTCATCATCAAATTGGGGTCGCACTGCAATTAAATCAATTCAACAAAATAGGTACTGGGCTGCTGCTTGGCATGGTCTTATTTCTAATTTCTACACTTATCCAATACACAACCATATTAGATAACAATTGTCTAAATGCATAAACAATCAACCAATGACACCATTTACCATACTTCATACTTTCCTTCAATACTTCGTTGGTATATTGCATTAGTATGATTACAGATCTGAATATGTAGGAACATTGACCTCGAATGCTCTACCTCCTCTTCTGCATACTCACTTCCGAATGGTTTTTTTGTATACTCGTCTGCAAACGTTTTTTTGCATTCTGACGTCTAACGTACAGATGTGTTTGTGTAAGTACAAGAAGTCAAATGTTCATCAACGTAACTAGAACGTCAATACTTTCCCCTAACACGTGCATTATACTTTGTTGCAGCTCTGTTTGGCAACACCAAGCCTGTGTATGTACATATATATCCGTCCATTGAATAACTTAAAAAGATACACTTCTTTCAAACTCTGAAATTTAACAAAAACTTCAATAAAATCCAGGAAATACAAAAAATACAGAAAATGCTCATTTCATTAAAAAGCAGACAGTTTTAAAAAAATTCTTTATAATCTTTACAATTTCATAACACACATCTTTTGAACATAATTTTAAATATATGGAGGAGAAATATAAAAAAAAATAATATTCAACTTTGGAAAAAAGACGGCAGCGGGTTGCTTAGTTGGCAAAACAAGATTTGTCGAAAAAAGGAATCAACTTTTATGAATCATACACTTCAAGTAAACACAACACTTGAAAATGTTTCAAGAGCGGAAACGTCTTCGGTGTTGTATCTGCGCCAGTGAACGGAAATATAATTTTCAAGATGGTATGTATGTGAATCGTATGTAAAATGTAGGAGCATCGTTTTCATAATTGTGTATACTACAAGACGTGCATGTTTCATAAACTTTATGGCAATAAAATAATGTCTTGCTAGATCGAAGAAGAAAGAGGTTGAAGGTTTCCTCTAAAAAGCACTTAATTAGATATCAAATGGGATATACTTGATCTATTTGCATATAAAGATACTGACTCAAGTATTCCAACGAAATACTTGAGTCAAGTAAATGAGTTTCCATAAGTTTGGACCAACAGATTTCTAATCATAAAATTGATTTATAATAATCAAGTGTGTCTGATGAGTGGAGCTTACCCATATGAGACGAATATTTTGCGAGTGATTTTTCTAGGGGAAAAGAATATAAGAAAATAATAATTCCACAAAATATTGTTGAAGTTAAAAAAAATAGATTACAAACAAGAAGAATTCACAAGAGCAACATGATGAGTTTTAAAAGGTTTGGCCAAACAAGTAGATTTCAAAAGAAGAAGGGTCATGCAGATCCAGTTGGAATTCAAGTTGATAGCTTTGTTGTTAGATATTATTTTATTCACTATCAGTATTAACTTTTGTTCAGTATAACTTCTCGGTACACAAAAACAACACACACACACATAAACACCATGTCAATAGACAAAAGATAGTTTTTGGTGAAAGTAGTTGATGATATATTGATAGTTAAAATGGGAAAGGAGAGAGAGAGAGAAAAGGAAGCGTGTGTTTAAGTATAGTATAGTAATAATGTATCGTAACTTGACTGTGGAGAGAAGAGAGAATGTGTGTGAGTGAGAGAAGAGGCCTTACTAATATAATAGAGGAAATGAAGAGAGTATGAAAAGAAGAGGTTAGTGGTTAGTTTTCAAATCGATAGACTACTGCTGCATTGTAGTCGGACTTGGATGTTCAATTTTAGAAACTGGCAAAGGGTTAGGGAACTCACCGTGAAGTCACTAATTGTTCAAGGGCTTCCCCAGGTGACACTGGAAGGGATGAAGAAACCCCAGAATGGTATGCTACACACGGGGCAGAACCAGGTCAGCAGCACCTCCATTTTGAACTTTTTGGTCACCTCTCCGTGGCCTTTTCCACTCAACTCCACTACTCCCTCATTCAACGTTACTTCTATTGCCAGTGCACACACACACATACACACAATGTATAAAGTTGGACGAAAGGCAAAGAACGGCTAGAGAGAAAAGAGATAGGACCCAGAGAAATGGTGAGAGAGAGAGAGAGAGAGAGTGAGTGAGAGAGAGAAACTACGGGAAAAATCAAACTCCACTCCGCGCAACCAAATAATCCCAACTTGAGCTCTACTTTAACTTTTTCCGTTTGTACTTTTAACCTCCGTTAGAGTATACTACCTCATTCAAAACCGCTATTCTATTCATTTAACTTTCTAAAATGTGACCAATTAGGGAGTGAATGCTCGCATTTAACTATTTTATACCGTGTTTTCTATCTGTATCGCCCATGCATGATACTCTTTATATACAGAGTATAGAAAACCTACGGCAGAATGCATGGTGGGTCAGAGACTTTGGAAGTCACAAGACTTTCACGGCATACATGCACAACACATAGCGCTGGGATACAATCGTGCTATAGTTGCTTCTAATGCTTATACGGTTACATACAGCTACATTACTGCGGGAATTTCTTCACTTAAATTTTCCTCATCCACTTTCCATGTATAGACATACCAATGTAAATAGATACGTTGGTTTTTAGACATGTACTGTACAATGTGTGCATGCATACATAGTACCAGTGTATATTTAATAATGTTTATATAACACTATACAACGAGGTACATTCACTTATATCTCACTTTAATGGATGTACACACACCAACCTTTACATGTGTGCGCCTTTCTCCTCCTGCTGCCGTTGGTATCTCGTCTTTCTCTACTAAACTTAAATCCTATACCAATATCACTATACATCATTTTTGCGGTATGGATATAAGTAATAGGTCATTAGTATGAATGCAGTGAATGTGCTTATGTATAGATATGATTTCTGTTCTACTAACGTTTGACAAGTATGGTTTGCTATACAAGCACATGTGTTCCTGCCTTTATGTATTTTCCATTAGAAACTGCTTTTGCTCTATGTACCTATGTATATCTTGTTTAGAAACTTGCTGGTTCCTTCTATGAGTTTATGTTCTGGAGAACTACACTTGCTCGGTATAATATGCTGGAAAGCTACACTTGCTCTGTATAATGCATACGCACATTGCGCAGACAATCCGGCAAGAATTGTACGCGCGTGTATCTGTCTAATTCCCTTACCCGGGCAGTTCTAATATACTTATTCGGTACATCCCAGCATATACATCTCCATATACAGCTACCACTGTATTTGTGATTTCCTTTGCTCTACCCCAAGACATATATACGTACATGTAGGAATGACTGAGAAGCATATTTAGTATTCATATAACGACTCCTCTACTTTTAAAAGTTATGGTTTAGGCCGTAGTTTGTTGCCGCCGCTCCTGCCAAAGCTCCTCTGCCCTAGCTTTCATGTAAGCAAACTTTGAGGAGCATGTATAGAAACTAGTAGCTATACATAAAAATGAGTATGTGTGGAAAAAGATCTTATACGAGATAAACATATATTTTAAGATGCATAGCTAAAGTATGGTACTGTGATGAGAAACCAGAACCTCTTACGGTATGTGAGTATGGTATACTGAGGAATACAACCTAGATGCAGATTACTATATGTTTGTGTAAATATCTATATAGAAGTTTAATATATCTTTACCGCCTGCAGTGGTAATAGCAGTTCGTGCCCGTTTGAATGTACATATAAGATTCTGTCAAGCCGATGTTGTATCTGTATATATACATATATAAGCCAAGAGGCGGGTTGTATGTATACGCCTAGGTTTTTTGCAAGGCATGTTACCACTACTATTCATGTATACGTAAACTTCTTGCTGACGTCAGACGGGTATTGATTCCCGTTCTTGCTCCCTCTTTCTCTCTGTCTTTCTATGCTTGTAGCCATCGCCGTCGCCTTTTTTCTTCCAAACAACGAGGACCCCAGCTTTGGAGCACACACCAGGACCGGCAACACCAGCAGCAGCTTCAGTGAAAGAAGCATCTCTTTACTCGTTGCCTCTTATTGCTTGCTTTTTACTCGGATACATATACTGGAAAAGCTGTATGAAGCGTGGAACTTTCATAGAAGCTCTGTTTGTAGTCTTGACTCGTCCTGTTCTCTCTTTCTCTTTCGCTATTCATATCGTTTTCTACACAGAGCCTATTCATGGTTCCGCTGTTGTAGTTGTACTTGTTTTTGTATAGATATCGTACTGGCACGTTATATCTGCTTAAAGCTAAAAGAAAATAGAGTTAAACCGAGAATCAAAGGATGACGATGGTTACGATGAAGAAGCAACGCCGGAGCTCGAGTCCTTGGCTCAACGTTTTCTTCTTGGGTTTCTTGCTCTCTCGCTCTCTCTCCCTTTCGCTATCTCTCGCATTCTCCGTGTCTTTCTTTCCCGCACTCTCTCTCTCTCTCTCTTGCACTCGTTCACTCTCACACCGTCCCATATTTTTATGCTTTCATTGTAAAACTGGGGTTTGTGTTTACATGAGTAGTGAATGCGGTTGTGAAGGAACAAAAAAGTTGTTGGTAGTCCTACTGCCTATTTTAGCAACGATGCTCACGCTATATAGTAGTACTACATACTCAGTGAGCAAGCTGGAAGCCAAACCATCATCCATAGATAATCGGTTCCAGTAGATAACCAGCACCAATAGAATCGAATCTAATTTCGGTGGAAATATATGACTATGGCGAGTCCTTCTTGAACTGTCTAAAGAAATACTTGGCTGCTACTACAATCATATAATCTTCATCTCCAGATACCTATACATGGAATGTACTTGTACCATATATGTATTCTAATAATGGTCGTACGTGTGAATGCATGACAAATAATTCCTTGTTCTGTCCTTCTCTGTTTGGTATTATTATTTTTATTATTATTATTGTATTCCTCCTTTTTCTGCTTGGCTGTGCAGTATGTGCCGAATGATTGCCTAGATAGATAGAGATTTCCTATTATTGCTTCGTGGGTGACATTGAATGCTCGTGTGTATCATTGACACGAAGATAGAATTATGAATAAATTTTAGTACCAAAGTTATAGATACATATTTTTACTTGTGAATCCCAATGATGTATATCTTCCGGTTCGATTGGGATTATGATAACAAATACTTATCACCATCCCCTGTAAAAATTATTGCTGATTGTGGGTCGTATCGTATCTATGAATAAAGTTGTTATTTGGAATTTATTTGACTTACTTATTTCCTCGGTTTAGTTACCAAATCAAGTTAGTTATAAATCAAAAGTTAGTTGATGTAGGAATATTTTGAAAGTCTTGCTGCTTATTTGTTGTTGTTGTCTACTTGTTTATCTCGTTACCGTCAGGAAACCATATACTAGTGCATGATAGTTGACCCGTAATTCACAGTTGTTCTCTCCAGTGACGATAGAGGTTTTAATACAGTGACGCAATTCCATGTCATAGGAAATCCTCCTTTGGCTCTATAAATACCCTGTTGATAGAAATCAGATTATAATTTTTCAAGCTCGTGTTCCTGATCACATCACTATGGAAGGTTGCACTCTATAACATGACGCTTACTTGGAATTACGATGTTTCTCAATAGTGGTTGGTAAATGGCAAGTATTACGACACATAAGGAACCTTTTTACGTAATACCATTCGATGAATGACATTTCTTGGAAGGAAAAGGCAAGAAATTATTGGAATAATATAATATCATGATTTTGTCTATATATGCTCAGTTATACATACATATCCGTATATAACATGTGGTACAAGAAGTTTATGGTTGTTATATAGTCCCGTAGTGGTTTGGTAGATGATTCAGCAATAAGCAGACAAGTATGAGACAAGAAGTATGATATTATTTTTACGGAAGATTTTCAGCTGACGTAAAAAGCTCGTGAGCTTTGCATCAGTAACGTTTGCATCCCCATGCTCTAACGTCGTGTATACCTCTACATTTTTATTATGTTCAGTGAGAGAGAGCTTTGATCATACAATAAGGGGTATCAATAAATATATAGTAAAATGAATAAAGGTATAGGACCATTAGGAACACTGAATCCTGTAAAGTTTACACATGAACCTTAGTGATTGTGTATGTATGTCATAAAGGCAAGAGGTTCTCGACGCCTATCTTCGTCAAGTGTGTGTCAGTAGGAGCACTCACAGAGTCAACATGTATACAAGTGTATAGACAGGATGAAGTCTATAAGCTGAAGCATCCGTGCAATCCTTCTGGTTACAACAACAAGCAGACCAAGTTGAAAGTTGTGAATGGACGGCGTTCAGGATGACGAACTTCCTCGTCTACCAGGCTCCACGCATGGCTTTCCTCTATACTCAAGCCCTGCTGACTTCACTCCCCGTCGTCCGTACTAACATGTACAAGTATTTTAACTGTAGTATCTTACGGCTAAAAGCATATAAAACATTTTTGCATAACGTTAATATAGAGCACTAGTATATGTGCGAGTTGGCTTACTAATATATTTGAAGCATGCTTTGGTACACACATTCATTCGGTTATACCTAACTTCGTACCAAAAGAAGGAAGATACACATTGGCATTGGCGGAGGAACGTGAAAGCATCTGGAAGACTATAGTGGAACGAGGAGCAGGAAAAAGCAGAGGAAGCACAGACCGACCGATTACACAGACTTGTGCGGATCTCAGTGAGAGAGAAGAAAGACACAAGTTTGGAGAAATAAGAAAAGACCCATATACCCATTTCATCCCTTTTTCCTCTTGTCTATTCCTCATTTCCTTCACACAGCATCGCCTGGCCACTCTCAAGTTCTTGTTTTCTTAACACTAACAACATATGACCCCTCTTCTTCTATCATACTCTTAAAACGCTTAGGTACACGGCAATTTCAGCATTATACATATTTCTGAATGCAGGTTTAACTTGCCGATAATTTTAGTTATTTAAGTCTGTCTTTGACACTTCTTGCTTTAACAAATGATCACAATACAGGCGCTCTTAGATTTCTCATATCTTACTCTCTACGCTCTCTAAGCTTTCCGAATATTTCCCTAATTCTCTTTATGAAGAACATTTATAGTCCTTTACTACATAGAATTATCAGTTCAAAGAAAATTGTGAATGAAAATTAATGAAAATCGCATGGATTATAATCATATGAATAATCGTCCAAATTGATGTAAACATCAGATTATTTAACGATGTTTTCCCCTTCATTATAGGCTATTGTTGTAAAGATGTGATTCCGTTTAAAGACGCTATTCAGATGTAAGAACTGTAATTGAAAATGAAAACTGCTCTCTGATGAATAGGACGCTGATGAAAGGAACTCCGGGGTTTTGGTATTAAATAAAATCTCTGCTGTGGTTTCAATACCACGTAATAAAACTACTTTAAGGTATTTAGTTCGAATGTACAAAAAGGAGCTTATGAAGGATATTGAGTCGGAGGAGTCTTTTTCAACTTGGGGATAAATGGAAATGTAAAAAATCCGGGAATTTTACCTGTGTGGAGATTTATTTTGAACTTATATGTTTTGTATAGTTAAATCTGACTAATGCTTTCAAAAATAGATTAAAATCCCTTATTTCAATGCAGTACTGTAAGCGTATTATGATTGAATATCTAATACTTATTTACAGATAAAATTTGATGACAGACGCTTAAGTGTAGCTATGATGCTTAGGTATACTGCTTTATTATCATACTATTTGAATGCTTTTTAAGCTCCATTAGAAAAATATAATTCTGATGAATGCCATATCAAGTAGGTGTATCAGTTTACCGCAGAGTAATAATTATAATGCGATTATTCCAGAACTATTAATGAGGTGGATGAAAGAGGTCAGAAGGAAAAACTTTGAGCTGATTATAATATTGTTGCGTAATATATTGTCCTGGTTATTGACGTAAACGAAATGCGGCAGAGGCTGGCTCCGGTATATATTTGCTATATAGGGATTTTTAAATGGAATTATGTGCCTCTCATTAGTAATTCTTTTGATTTTACACAATGCACCCAGATGCTTCCCATCTATTCATGTGAGCTGAAAATGTTATTAATACCCTATTTTATGCACAGCAGCGTTATATACTTGATTAGATTGGAAGTAGACATTCAGCCAACCTTTTTCTGTTTCTGTTGTGCTTCTGTATGTGTTCGGCTGTTCTCAAAGTCCACATGGAATAAGTTAATCCTTATAATAACAGTAACATTATGCTCATTTCCTTTTCAAGTGCTCTATTTTCTCTTTTGGTAAAGTTACACCGTAATTACTATAACACAATGTATTGGTCTATATGTGTTTTGTGTGTATTTATGTGTAATTGAATTCAACTCCACAAGAATTGCTCACAGTCTAGGAACAATGCTACTTATCCCAATTAAATCAAACCTAAGCAATGATTGGATGTTTCTTGTTTTATTTCTGATTGCTTCTCGTACTTGTTATACTCATTTCACTGCTAGTGCTCTCGCATACTGTTGCTATTGTTCTCTCGTTGGTGTGCATACTTCATCTGTTTAAGCAGTCTTGTTGCACCACTTCTGGTACTTCATTGTTGCTCAGTATGTCAATATAGCAGTACGTGCACTGAAGTATCTAAAGTGTAGCAAGAAATGAGCAAAGAGAGTTTCGGAATAAGAGCACAAAAATGAAGAAATAATGGAGTGGAATAATCTTATACAGTTTGTCAAGGCACTAAAGCCGCACAAAACACATGGAATTAAGAATGAAACCATCAAAATGCATCGTTCTCAAGTTTCCTTTCTCGTATTCTTTCCCCCCACTGCAAAGTCCATGTAGACGCAATTTCTTTCTCCATCTCGTCTCCATTTCCCCAGTATTTGACGCTCTCTAGTTGATTTCATTCCAAGAATTCCCTGTCACTTGTTCTTATATTGTTGTTTCTAACATGTGGAATGTTAGTTCGGTAAACATTAATAGTGTGTCAGGATGTAGCATTATGCTGCGGGCTTGCAACATCATTATTGTGTTCTGACATCCACCAAACACAAGTAGTGGAGATGTTTACTAAGTATAGATATAGTTACATACAAGTCATTTCTTAGCTAGTGCTTCAGTTAATTCAAGGATGTAACTGTTTAATTTGGGAGCTATATGTTGTATCTACTATAAGTGTAATATGGAAGATGTGAAGCTGTATTGTGATTTAATTTCCACCAGCAATCTCTTAATTAAGTCATGAGTTTCATGGAATAAAAGGAATAAGGACAACGGGGAAGACCATGATGTTTATAGGACTGTCGTTAATATAATTATATAAATAAAAAAGTAGATACTAATTATTATGTCTTGTTTTTTCCTGAATTAGAGGTTTCTATGGTTACTTCACTACGGGGCATTCCATGCAGCAACTTTTGCCTGGAATAGAAGATCGTTGGCAGAACCTTCCCTTACTGTGTACAGTTCTATTTTTTGCTCCGTTGTTTTTATCCCACAAATGATATCCTGCTGGTGTGGAATATTATTTTTTTTATTTCTGGTGGATTATTATTTTTATTTCTTATGCTGTGCAATATGTCATGGAGTGTAATTGTCTGCGGCTACAGTGTGGCAAGAGTTTATGATAAGCTATATCATTTTTATTTTTCATTGCGTTTACTCACACCGGTTAGTATTTTAGATGCAAAAGTAAATCCTACGGAGCAACAATATTCATACAGTTGCGGGGGAAATTACATCAAAGGTTAAAGGTCCTGCTTCCTTCTGTATATTATACAGCTAATTGTTTGAGTTCCGTCCGGGCTAAAGGGATATTTCCTCGGCCCACACACTCTCACACGATCATCAAGTTAACCTTCCGCCCACCCGGATTCCTCTTAGGATGACTGATTTCTTGTGCTGTTGTGAATAAGAGCGACATGGTTTAAAAAATGCCAGGACCAATGAGGATACTGATGACTAGTGATGATAGTTCGAAGGGAAAGATTTAGATAATTATCCGGCAGCTAATTCAGTTGCATGAACCGTAAAGAAGTAAACTATAGGGGACGAAACGAGGGAAGGTGCCCGGCGGTGAGACTAACTCTTTGCCTTTCTCCTGCCATAATGTATTAAACCTCGTATATCCCTTGACTCTTTCGGAATGGCTTGACTACATGTATTTATACAGATACGAGACTCTGTAAATAAATTCTACACACATAGCAAGGCTACATCAATGTTGGACTTTGAAACGGTGGGGCTATCTATGCAATGATACCACATGCATAAGACATATACACAGGAGGAAGCAATATTCTGCAAAGATGAGAAAAATACAAGAATTATTGTCGCTGTGTGAGTACATGAAAAGTTGCACTAGGTATGTAGATACTTGCCTGACAAGAGCGCTAAGTTGCTTGCTCTACAAGTTACATATAGACGCTGTCCTATGTGGACCGAGGTAGTAGGAGTTTTCTCCGGGATCCTTTTATGATATTCACATGTACTCACCCTTAACTGACGCACTCAACACCCACACTCTTTTCTGCCGTACTTGAAAGTCATTCTGTTGATTTCCCTGCTATTATTCACATACACTGTACTTTCATTTCACACTCGCTCTCCTAAGCTCAATCAAGCCAAAGTTATCAAATTACCAAGTTGACATCAAAATCCCTTCAATCCTCTCATTTTACTATCATCGACACTTTCATTCTTGGGCGGCGAGCTTCTAACTCATCGCCCTTATTTTCTGACGCTCTATATCTCTTACATACTTCACTATATAAAATTCCAAGCTTAAGTAAATTTTATATTTGTATACGTTAAACACGTTGATACAAATAAGTTGATACGTTATGCGCACAGTGTACAATCCATGTGTTTCAATATAATAGAAAGGGATATGCAAGAGATTTATTACACATTATACCAAGTAGACGAGCACTCTCATCATCACTGTGTATCTCATACAGCTTTCCCCCAAATTTCCAGTGAAACTCTGTTAATAAATTGTAATTGCATTAACATGAACATAACTTTTCAATTTCGAGAGACTTGATCAACTATCATGCCTCCGGTGCTGATGTCTCATAAGTTTGCTCTCCTCCAGTTGATGACATAACCGTGTGTTTACTTTTAGTTAGTTAGTCCTAACCTTGTTAGTTTGTGAGAGAGGAAGTTTGATAGGAATCAAGAGGGAAAGTTGAGATGAGGGGATTAAGGACACCTCAACATCATCATGATGAGTAAAATTACATTGTATACATCCATACATTATTACTGGGTACTCGCCATCATCGGAAAAGGTAGATAAGTAGAAAGCATGATAATAATAACTTTTCCGACGAACACGGGATCAATCTAGATGGAACCAAGTTAATATACACAGGCATAAAGTTCTGGAAAATTTTCATCCCAATCGAACCTAGACACAATCCCGTTTTTTTACAGTCATGTCTGTCAAACATGCAAATCAGTATGACTCAAGACATCACTTGCTTATTGTTATGGATCATGTATATATGTACATACATACTATATGTATCTACCGCAAGCAATATCCCTTTGGTTTTAGTTCCACCAAAAACGCTCCGTAAAGGGATTTACTTTACAAGTTTTGCCTATTTTCTCCTTAATAACAAAACAATCACAAGCTCAAGTGACGAGCAATGTTAACACGATCAACCATAGTTGAGTAGACGATGAAGCCATTCTGCACGCCTTGGCATCTACTATACAATCTTGATAGCATTAATTTGGTTATGACTGGAAAATTTTGCTACAAAGCATACGGAGCTAATAACACTGACAAGGTTGACGTTGAACATGGATAAATTCAAAAGCTTCTTCTTCGTTACTTGACATCGCTCTTGACAAAATAACTCTTGGATAAGCTGTGACAAGCTAACAATGCTATATAGACGTATACTATAAGTGTACTTACATAAGTATGGAATTGGATCAAAATGGAATTGCTCAACTGGTGTTTCACAAAAGAAAATCCCTTATTGTCAATAATATCAAACTATGAAAAACTAAACTTAAAATGGGATATGTATAGTTGTTATTGGTTAATAGAATAATGCATATTACCTGTTGATCTCCATGTTTTTGCATGACATGACATGATATTTTACTTGTCTCCGAATTGTACACACTATTCCTGGTTTTGCACCAAGTGCCATTTCCCATGAAATGAACAATATCCCCTGATAATTTGATGTTGATTATAAAGGTACAACACATGAGAGAATGAGTGAAATGCTTTAATTTACTCATATGCGCTCCGGTCAAGTGATAAAATTCACTCAGCCCTGCAAAAAGCTGATAGCCTGGAAGCATTTTGTTGAATTAGGGAAGCAAATGAAAGGAACTGATGAAGAGAAGTTCAAAGGCGTAAATACAAATATGTATACATGTTTTTTTAAATTACTTTTCGACTCGCATGAGAGAATCTACAAAAGAAAAGTGTTTAATGAGAGGCAATGCATGCACGGAGATCAATGACAGATTCGGCTTTTGAGTTAACGCCTATATATCTATTGAAGATAATTTCCTTGAACAGGCCAAAATAGGCTACAAAGACCTGAAGGGTGCACAAGTTGTCGTCATCGTCCGTATTTAATTAGCTTGAATAATTGAGAATTCGATTGAAACCCTCTTTTTAACAATACGCGTGTGGAAATAATGCCCGGAGAGTATGAGTCAGATTCGGAGTTAATCAGAGGACCGGATAACTTGCGGCTTCTGCGGAAATTAATTATACCTAGAAATAATTGCATTGTTAATTCTCTTTTTCTCTGATAGCGTCTGTATTGGTGCACATACATAGATACGTACATATCTACAACATAGAAAATACAGACATGTACATACGTATGGCCTGGGTATGATGTATGAAAGGAAAAGATGAGGATGGGAGCTCTCTATAATGAAGAATTCCCAGAAACATTTTATTGAATTAAGGAGAGGAGGAATTATGAACGGATGAGTCATTATGACTTCTGCTGCTGAAGTTTAAGAAATCATTAGTGCTCTCTAAAGATTGGAACGCATGCTTCAATTTACGGAGAACCGGAGATGAATGTGATTTCCTGCCTAAAAAATTTCATTACAGCATGTGAATGGGAGAAACTTAGTTTCAAAGCACTTTTATATTATTTCAAAAGTTAAATATAGAATCCTCAGCTTCTTTCATTAACGGATCTTTCATTTGGAGAATTCTTTGATAAAGTAGTTTGCGTGATACCCACACATATAATTCACCTCACTGAATTTTATATAAACGACACACTGTTGTGTACCTGAAGACTGGCAAGACGATAGATTACATAGTTCTGTGACATGAAGTGATATAGTAATACTTGTGTAATGCTCTTTTATACCGTGTATCCAATCCCAAGCTTAGTACTGGAGGCTACATTTGTGGGTGTAATCCGGAATTCCAATTTCAAATAATATTACTTTGACATTTTAACGCGACCCATGACCTTATCAACACAACATCCGCAAATTACTACTTGTACAAATCCTGTTCGTATTAAATAAATTGAACGAGTAGAAAATAATCACAAGCCTAAATATAATGATTAAATGAAATTTCCTCTCCCATTTCAGCAGCGGCATTTCACTGTTGGCGAAATAATTTTCCAGGAAAGGATTGACATATTGCGGGGAATGGAACGGACTATACTTACATGGGCTCAAAACGCGAATATGTGCGTATACGGTTTATGATAAATCAAGAAAAATGTGACGCAATGTGAATTCAAGCCGAGCCTTAGCTCTTTATTAAGAAATATCCCCCATTTATTGTATAACAACAAATGAAAAACAAAGAAAATGTCTATTTGCCCTTCTTGGCCTTAATCTTTCTTAGGTAGAATTCGAGTTCCTTGCCTTCCAAAATGTAACCATCAGCTCTGCCAACTTGACCAGGTCGGCTGGATATGCAAGCTGAAATAAAAAACATAAAAGAGTTGAAAATATTGTACACCTAGCTGTAATAAAATCTTCAATGTAATTTAGTTATATTGCTTTCATCTCAGAGTAACTATGACATAAAATGCACACGGAGAATTAACTTTAGTAGGGTGTCATCATTGATGTGTTAAATATTTAATGTTCACTATATGTATCTATAATTAAGTATTGTAAATGGAACTAAAGTCGTCAAGCTGGTGTTCACAAAGAAAGTAGGTAACGGGATTGAAGTAGAAATCGCTACTTGAATTCATGCACCGTTTTTCATTAAAACATAAAAATATGAGAACAGTTAGGTGACATCTGCCAGCTGCCGACTCTACTTCCTGCAATGTAAAAGTTGTTTACCCAACACACGGCCGGTCTGGAACTGTTCTTCTAGGGCAGCTTCCACCTTCGAGGTCTTCTGACGGATCTTCAATTTTTTCTCAACTTTCTTAGAGCGTTTCTTATTTAAAATTGCTTCCTCCGCCTCTGTCTGCAAAGATACAAAGAGATTAATTGCCATGCTTTTAAATAATTCATGATGTACCAACGTCATACGCGCCGATGATGTTCGTACTCACCAATTTCGAACCCTTCTTCCTGCCCAAAGGAAGAGCGTAGTGGGCTTCGTACCACTGTCTAAAAGGGGCAGCGTCAATAACAACAATAGCGTTTTTCACTAAAGTTTTAGTTCGGACCAATTCGTTATTGGACGCATTGTAGACGACATCGATAACACGAGTCTTCTTGGTGGTACCTGGAATATATTAAAACCGTTAGTATCTTCTGCTTCTACTCCACAAAAGCTCATTTATTAGCAGCCCAATGTAACAACTTCAATTATTTTAACTATATAGTCAGACGGCTCAGATCGCTGTAGGATGAAAAGGTTGGTTGTAATCATATGTCTCATTTGACACGCTTAATCATCATTTCCGTCAAGGGTCAATTTCTCACTTTGTCAGTCACGCCGCACTTGTCCGTCCATGCCCAAGTAACTACTGACAACTCCCATAATCCCCGAAGCATTTGCAGTCACTACTGACAACCTCTACAATCCCCACAATATTTGTCATTAACTTACTTTCGGAGCCCCAAGAGAAGTTGCCGGCATCAAGACGAAGGGCACGGAACTTGGTGTTGCCTCCCCGGGTGCGAACAGTGTGGATACGGCGTGCTCCCAACTATAAATATAATCGCAAAGCAGTTTCCATTTAATATTTTGTCATTTACTAGGCTACATACGATCACTCAACTTCAACAGCTTGCATCTTAATCGCCATTGCCAACAGAATTCAGAAATTCACCTCAACCTTGCAATCCCCGTGCGTATGTTAAATTAACAAATATCTTTATTTGTGCTATCTATGCTAAGTTAACAACAGTCTTACATCTTCATCTGACCATCCTGGCTAACTCAAAAATACCCATTTGATATTGCACACACAAAAATTATATAATTAATTAAACTATCCAGCTATTCCAACTTACTTTGGTATTGGCCGCAGGTCGTCCTAACTCGAACTTCCTCTTCTTACGGAGCAAGGCCCGTTTACCTCCAGTAGCACGTCGCTTATGATAGTGATCTCTTGAAATACCTGTTGAACGGAATTAAATTTATTAAATACATTACAACCTTAGTCCAACCTTATGATCATCACAAAATTCTTCGAGCTACATTCGCTAATAATAATAAATTCGTTTAATAATTTTGAGTAGTTCACCCATTTAAATTTGGCTGAATTTAATAATAAAATTCATACTTATTTAATTACGTATTTTTTACTAATTTAATTCTCACAAAAATTCAATTCCTAATGTACAAATGTTAATATCAAAGAAGATCGACCATGCTGTTACTACTTTGTTACACACGCCGGTTGAACCCACAACTTAAAATTGTAAATTTCAAGAATAAATTCCCGAATGAAATATTGAATGTAGTACGAAAAAATTTGGGTAATTGACTTAACAATGAATAAATAACTTTTGGATTAATAATTTTGTAAAAATAAATGAAATTTGTTAAGAAAACGGAGAGTAAACTTACCCATCTTGGCTAAAGAGTGTTAGAAGAACCAGAACGGCATGCGGTACGATGGCTGTCTAAAAGCCTGCTCGGCAGTAACAAAACCTTGCGGATTGGGTTGAAGAGTGCGCCGTCTGAGCTGCAACAAGGCTCTGCATTCTCCCTTTCAGCAGCTCTCCACATTTTTCCCTGGCGCAATCTTCTCGAGAGCCGCAGCAGCTCCGGACGGATCCTCGCGATGGCGCTCTGCCTTGACCATCTTTCATCGTGCTCCCTCATTATTACCCCAGGAGTTCATAGATGTCAAAGGTAGCTGTTTCAGGAGTAGCTTCAATGATTAATTTTAAAATTAATTTTGTTTAGTTAGTCAATATTTGGGATTTATTTTTGGTTATTTCATGGTTTACTCAATTTTTTTTAAAAACTAGGAAATAATTTAAAAAATAAATAATTTAAAACAAATGATAGATGAATAATTTAAAATAAATAGTAAATAAATGGGAAATCAATAAAGTAATTAAAATAAATAATTAATAAATAGGAAATCAATAAAGTAATTAATATAATTAATAGGAAATCAATAGAGTAATTAAAATAAATAATGGAAAGGAAATAAATAAATGTAAAAAATAATTAATAAATAGGGAATAAATAAATTTAAAAAATAATTAATAAATAGGGAATAAATAAATTTAAAAAATAATTAATAAGTAGAAATTAAATGAAATAATTAATTAAAATAAAGAATAAACAAGCCGGACATAATTAATTTTAATAAATAATTTAGATAATTTAATTATTTATATTTATATACCTGCGCGGTATCATTTATTGGGCATTCGATTGCGCTAAACGTTTATTGTGTGCAGTTTGCACATTGTTGGGATTGGGATAATAATTAATAATGCCACAAATGACATTAGTATAAATATATAAAAGCAAACAAGCAAGGAAGTATTGCAAAAAAAATATTTAGATTCCCGTCAGTGCGTTTTATAAACGTTTCTGGGAAATGTAGACTCTTATTGTTTCGTGTTTCCAACGTTTGTTGGGACTTTGTTGGAAATTCGGGTAATTCTATCCTTTATCAGAGTAGATGTGAGGATTGAACACTGTATGTGTGTATACCTACTAATGTTTACAAAGAGTAAAGCAATCCTTAATTTAAAATATTTCTGTCTAAATAAGTTTTGGATAAATTACATTTACAATTAACTTTACACACTTCATATAAGGATGAGAGCAAGAGAGCATGGATACAAGAATTTTCAAAATTCCAAGTATAGATTGTATGACGATGATAAATTTTAGACAACTATTTTTATTGCGAATATGTATACGTACATTCATTAGAAAATTGGGTTTAGCATCATTTGCGCCGTTAAATAATTTATTGTGAATTTAGTTATTAATTTATTTAGCATGGGAAATAAATGCTTTAATACAATAATCACCTGAGTTTATATGTTTTTTGTTAAATGTTATAAAGAA
Organism: Lipothrix lubbocki; assembly: GCA_034696945.1. Lineage (NCBI taxonomy): Eukaryota > Metazoa > Arthropoda > Collembola > Symphypleona > Sminthuridae > Lipothrix > Lipothrix lubbocki. The sequence continues at coordinate 13,124 of JAQGAK010000467.1, read as the reverse complement.
AATGCTGTATATTATGTATCTGCATATGCTTGCGGTTTAAAGTCTCAGTTTCATGTTTTTACAAAATGATATAGTTTAACGACGGTTTTCACGCTTTGTAAAATGTGTGTAGATACTTATGTTATAGAAACACACATACAAAAGCATTATTTGCTTGTTTGTGAAGCTGATTGTGACTATGTGAGGGAGTATTAAATGTTGTGGAGCAATATATCTATATATGTATGAAAGGAATTCCAAGATGGTTTTGTGTATTTATCTGTATACTATAAGGTGGTAAAAGTTTGGTAAAAAGAAGAAGATGCTCGGTCTGTTTTTCATTGTTTCCTTTTGCCCAAACTGCATCCTCTTCTCATATTTCCAGGATGGAGCAGTGTCCAGCAGTGTGCCCATGCACATAATAATAAGTGTTTCCTCCGCATGTGTGTGTGCCTTTGTATAGGAGAAAGGTATAGAATATGTGAAGGGGATGAGAAAAGGAAAGGTATATTTGGAGTATATATATATCTACCTTACTACCCTTAGTATATTGAGTATTCTGGATATTCTATATAAAACGATTTTACTATATAATAGGTACACAACACACACTTTCCTATACCTAACGGGTTCCAATTTCCTATCCTAAAGTTTCCATCTACGAATTTTTAGGACCCGACCATATGCACACAAACTTGTTATGATGGGAGTTTTTATGCAATGTTATCAAGGGTAGGATGGATTGTGTATAGTCAAGAGCTTAAATCTCACCCAGACCCAGAGAGTGAGAGAGCAGAGGAGAGAGACTAAATCTTTAGGATTTTGTGTGTGCACTTCATCCTCCAGTACTTGATTATATTGTTTTTATAGGTATACATTTGTTGAATACACGTTTACATATATGGATAAGGTATACGTGTATACAAAATCTCTGATATATTCAAGCACAAGGTAGTACACATATATACACGGAATATACACTTACATACACAGGCAATACAGTTGAGCACAGGATTGAACATACTATTAAGCAGTTGAATTTACTTTTCAGCATCCTCCTTGTGCATTCATATTAGAGGAACAGGCCAAAGCACTGTATATATGTGTTCTGGCTTTCTGCTTCTGTGCTCTCTTTTATTTCCACTATTTATTTGTTCATACGGAGCAGTTAGCATTTGCCCTCAAGTCCCGACAATAATAATCCAAGTTGCCTGTCTTCACGGACTTTTTCAAAATAATAGTCAAATATTTAATATAGTTAAATACTTTGGTTCTGAATTTGCCAGCCAGTGAGACGGACTTGGAGAGTATAATAAACATTAAAAGTGTCAATACATACACAGGAACCTCATTACATATTTATGCGTTTGTTATTGTTTTTGTGCATTTCTGTGTACTCACAGCAGAGTATTTAATAAGGATCGTGAAAACATCAAATGCAACTTACAGATATTTACAAAAAAGGCATGGTGGATTGTTGTATATAAATAACAATAATAATACAATTTTAATATATAGGATTATCTTGTACATGCCCGTGCGTCCAAACAAACAGCGGCTTAATTGACAGGCAGGACAGTGGAATGGTTCTGCTGGGCAAAAGTGTAATTACACGACTGGTCTGTAATTAACAATGTGATTCCGGTGTTTTATTATTGTTCATGCCTCCCAGCCTTTCACCGTCTCTCTCTCTCTCTCTCACTGTGTCTCTCTCACTCAATCACTTTCTGTAATAGAAAAGTCCTATGTGCTCATCATTATTTTATCATTGTTGTACCATTTCATTATCATTGCTGACTTTGTCAGCTGGCCAGGATTATTCGCATAAGGATATCTACATATGTATATGAACTTTTATAATTCCGCATTAACTCTTTCTCTTCGCTAATAACACTCCATTAACTACCGACAAGTTGACCCTTTGTTTGTAGACCATCACTCCGCGAGAGCTATATTTATTATCATTAACCATGGATGCCATGGAGACGGTGTAATTATCTTAATAAAAAGTGTATATCGGGGACGTCTCATTGACCTCTCGGAATTGTTTATATTGTCAAGTATTATACTTGGAGCGTCAGTGTGGAACTGCTAAAAATAATCTGGTCCTCGTATATGCTCTGCTCCTTCCGGATTTGTTGTTTCTACATTACTGCAGACAGGGCAGTGTTATTATTTGAGGAAAAAAGTATTTAAAAACGACGCCAATTAATAGCATTTGTGTCGAGACGATGCAATCCCACTGTGAATCAGGGGAAAAGGAGTCTAGATTCTGAAATCTAGTTTTGATGTCGGGATCTTGAGCGGAGAATTGTGTTTGTGTCGGGATAGTGTCCTAACTCAAGTGTCGGTGAGACGTGTTTGTCAGTAGACCGGTGGAACCTTACCAGACAGCAAGCTCTGCGTGAGCTTTTTTCAGGTAAAGCTATATTTAATTCATTAAAGTAGCTGTTGTCACTTTAATTATCACTTGGTTGTATTTTCGTATTTCTTACTTGTCTACCTATATAATCTCTACTGCATCCATAGCAGTTTTGAAGATAGTTAAAGATTTGGAGATTTCCATCAGGAGACACTCATTTGCATTTAAATTGCTAAAAGTCTGTACAATTGTGTACTCGATCATTTCACAAGTTGCAAGAAGGTTACCATGCACCAGTAGCTCCGTAAATATAGATACATTTGAATAAATACATAGTATTCGTGTGTATTACGCTTTGACGTTCCTTTTTTAAGAACTGACAGGAATGTAAGCACATTTTTGTTTGGTGCCGGATGAACTTGATGGATTTGGATACTCATGAAGCAGGAGGGAATATTATGTTGTATGTGTATACATATATTTTCACACCGGACACGTTCGCATGTCAATGTCAAACGAGGTTGAGCAAAGAACATGAAATTTGCAATTTAAATCATAGCAAGCGGATATGATTTTAAGTATGGAGATACTGTGTTGCTTGGGGATAAGACAAGAGATTTTTAGAGAGCGGCTGTTAAACAACATATAAAAAATATTTTTTGAAGATGATGAATACTGAATGTTCACTATCTATATTATGATGTGTGTGCACCATCGCCATAAACATATCTCACCATCTCACCACACCCGTATATATGTGTAACTAAATACCATTTCGGTTGTCTTTGAGGATTAGCGGATGAAGATCACTTTGACTGATTAGTATAATTTTTACCATTATACTTTAACATTGTCAAGTAGCCTTTGGTCAGAAAATCAAGGTTTTCTATAACCAAAACAATGCAACATAAACCTGGTGAAACAGGACCGCAAAACCGCATTACATCAATTACATATAGCTATACATATATTTGTAATGCGGTATTTCTATTGGTCCTCATCATTCTATTGGAAATAACATAATGAGGTTGTGTGGTGTCAATGTAGTATATATATATATGTCTTGGGTGGAAGCTTCAGTTCACCATAAAATGTAGACAGGCCATCGATAAGATGATAAATCAGAGGAAATGTAATAAGGGCAGAATGAAATGTTAGTTCTGAAGTAAGCAAAAACACATTGTGATGACATAATGGGTGGTGTAAACTAATGTTTCCTCGCTTATGTCCTCACAACGATGAGCATCTTTGCTTTTAAATCCCTTCTGCTTATGGTCTGGCTAAGTAATCCAACCAAGCTGTTAACGATCAACTCATTCTTCGGTTTCAGGGATACTTGCACATAGATAAACCAACAACAGGGTGAATAAACGTGTGTGCAAAGCACTTGGACGCTTACGAAGTAAGGTGCACGAGTGATATACATGGGAAGAAATTGCTACTACTGCTTAACTGCTAGTTTTACTACAACTTTTTTACTTCCAACATTTTACTCCACTATACACAAGCCATAAGATAAGAAAGCAAATGTGAAATAATAAGGAAAAACAGTGCTATAGATAGCTTTAAGAATAACAAACACATCTACTCAGTCAAAACTTTCCTCGGGCACAGATTCAGGAAGGAAGGAGATGAGACCAAATGTTATATTAGGATGCAATTACTCCGTCTACCTACACACACACACACATGAGTTGAGGGAACTTGAAAAAAAATAATTGTAAATCTCAGTCATCACTAATAAAGTCTGGATGTATAAGTAGATTAGAGGAATAGATTGGGGAGAGACATTCCATATAATTTATTCGCTTGTGTTTACAGAAGCAACAGTGTTTATGTATGTATGTACTTTCTATTGCTATAGCTAACTGGATGTAAAGAAGTATTTAATCTGATTCTGTAATATTATTTCAGCCCGTGGACCAACCTCTGCACCAGTGTTCAGACTATAGAGTCAAAGATTAATTCCACGACTGCCGTGGAAAAAAGCAATGTCAACCATGACGAATGGCTAGGGAGCAACAGAATTTTTCCGCAACTCCTTCAACTATCATCTCTATTCAAAACATACCAAGACTGAAACCAACTATACCGTTTGCATCTGGCCATAAGACTCGATCCTTATAATCCCGAATCCCATATCAATTGCAAATCTCAACTCGAATCAACACTTTGTCATATGCTCTTAAACCTCTTGTATTAATATTCAAGCCTCTGCCATTCATTATTCCTCGAAAGTTATAAAGATATAACACTTATATAGGCTTGAAAATTCTGTTCTTGTACAAACATCTCAACTTACCTCCCGCGTAAATCGAGCAGCGGACTGTTTTCAATAAATTATCGTTATATCCTCTGAGGATTTTTCTTATATAACTCCATTTATAATTTCTGTCACCAAGATTCCAGTTTTACATTGCACATCCATCTTTTTTCATACTCCTTTTTCCTCTCAACTTGAGCAGAAGAAATTTAAAATGATACGTTCTCCTCTCCTACTCTCTTCCTTCATCCTCTTCATCCTCTTCCCTCATGCGGTAGTCTGTGCACGTCGGGTGGATCGAGAATGTGATGCTATTTCCAAGCAGATGAGGTCAAAGGGATTTTCCTACCCATGGTGGAGCAGAAATGTTACGGCGGAGTCGACACCGCCGGAGAGTGATGTAAATGCTGCAAATGGTTGTCCAGTCGTGGGTTCTGGGGCTGTGCGGAGTGCAAAATGTTGCAAAAGTTTTGATACGGTAACCTTAAGGAATGAGACTGCTGGAGCATTTAATGGGAAGTGGATGGGTCCAAAATTAGCTGGACAGGCTAAAGTTTTCAATGATAGTAAGACACGGTTTGACCTGACGTTCAAAGCTCTCCTAACACGAGCTCATGCTTCATTCCATGCCATGTTTGAAAAAACGTAAGTTTGCATATACACAGTTTTCAAATGTATAAGTAAGTATATGTTTAAAGTACACATAGACAAGGGTGTAGCATTTGCAGTCTTTTTTAAATATTTTTTTGCATTCCTCCTACACGTTGACTCACAACAGTATCAGTCTGTCTAGTATTTCGAAGCCGTTCGTGGTTTCATGTTACGCTACTGCGCTACAGGGAGGTCAGGGTATATGTAGACAACTCTTTTAGACACGAATACCAACGGAGTCATCATACTGTGTAGGACTTGTGTATGAAGGATAAAGACAAATTAATTAAAGCTTTGTCGTTAAGTTCTAGTAATGATATCGTCCGGTTTGAATTAGTTTTTTCCTTATAGGTATATATGAACTTGAGTTATTAATAATGATGTGAAACCACTTCTGCAAAACACTGGGAGGTCAGGTCAAACTTATATACAAGATGTATAATATACAACATCACAAAATATATTAGGAGCGTCGTGCCTCTAAACAAAAAAAGTTATAGCTCTACAGATATGTGTAGGAAAAAATGATTGCCTGCCAAGACTTTTTATCGACTCTCGCAGATCGTCTGCAATGACTTGAACGATATTTTTATTGAAGCAATTACGAGCATCAGGATAAGTAGCAATAAAAACTACTTGTGATAGGATTCGATGTACGGATAGATGAGACTGTGCCTGGATAATGTTTTTCGCTGTAGACCAGTCCTTAAAGTTTTATTAAGTAGCGATATACACAGTTGGATTATAGTAAATGAAGTTGTTCAAAAATGTTGATGAAAAGAGATGGATGAGCTCATCCGAAATATTAGTATTAATTAAAGTGCATGAAACGTTTTTTTAATTCCTCGCATGAATGACAATGAATTGAGTTTCTCTCCTTTGTCGTATAGATACGGTATGCTGTACATTCAACATGCTCATGTGTTCCATGAGCTATTTGCAACATTTGATGCCTACTATGACTCCGGCAAGGGTTCTTTGGATGACAAGCTGAACAATTTCTTTGCCATCCTGACGCGTAAAATGTTTGAAGTGCTGAATTCCCAGTATGAATTTAGCGACGCATATCTGTCCTGTGCAGCCATAGTCATTAATGACAAGCAAGGGAGCGATCTTCATCGTCAGATTGTATCCAGTCTCCGGAGATCCTTTGTGGCAACGCGTGCTCTTGCCCAGGGTCTTCATGATGGACATGCCGTTCTCACTAGTCTACAAAAGGTACGTACTACGACACCCCTATGTATATGCAATGCCATTTTCCACAAATATCATAAAAGAATGTGTCAACCAATTGTCATTTTATTTTTATTGCTTACTCTCACACTCTCCTTGCCTATTATGGCAGTCGTAGGTTATTACTTACAATGAGCGTTGACCAATCCCGCAAGTTGGATTAGACAACTTAAAGGATCGTCAGAGTTTTATACACACATAGTTTACTTTTACTTGTTGGCAGTCAGTCAGTTCCATAGCCTTTCATAGGCTGCCTTCGCTTCAAAATGTATATGGACGTGTTAAAACGCTGATACATGAATGGAGTCAAGCAAATATTACCCAATATGCTGTAAGTATGCGTAGAATTTATGGGGAAGCCTTTTGAGAACAAAGGTTTAGAAATCAACCACCGTAAATCTTTGTTCCATCGCTTCGTTTGTTCAATTTTTCCAATTTGTTCCTCGCAATATGTCATGTAGATCTGGATGTTATTGGCAGCAACAGATGTATGTATGTCTACAAGCAAGACATACATAGTTCATATCCCATAATCCCATATAGGCGTAAGATAATATACAGCTTAGAGTTACCTACTATCGATTTGTACTATGTTACAAATAGGTAATAGAGATCTTTGTGTTGGAACTATTGTTCTATTCAACAAAGATGTTTCTCTATGACGTTGAATATAATAGTTCTATACACTTATAGAGGGAAAGAACTGAAAGAGTTACGACAGATTAGGGATTTTGGCATAAATTTTGTTGGTTGCTATTATTAAATGTTCAAGAAGCTTAGATATTTATATTGTCAGAGAAACTACCTAGTTTACAATAGAATTCTGTATTATAGTATATACCGACATAAAATTTCTGCGTTAAGCAGGAATACGCGTATGTACATACATGGTATGAAATAGCGCCGAGAAAGGAGTTTTGGAAGTAAAGCAATAATAACTCGAATCTATTGTATTTTGTATCTAGAGAGTATCTATATACACCAGCCTATATAATTACGTACAAATTGTATTTATATAGTTTTGTATTCTATAAAACTTGGAATTATCTCCTGAAAATCAATATAATTGCTTACATATTGCATGATAATGATGTCGTTCATAACTTTTTTTTATTGCAGCTCGAAGTTTCTCCAGACTGTTTATTGTCACTCTCTCAAATGCTTCACTGCCCCATATGTTTGGAAGCAAGAGCCTACAAACCTTGCATTCAGGTGTGCACCAAAGTTTCCTCCGGATGTTTGAGTGGTACTTTCGTTATGTCTCGCCCTTGGACTGAATTTATAACTGCCATCGAAGGGATAATAGATAGGTTGCTCGGGCCATACAACGTGGAAGCTGTCGTCGAACCAATTCACATTAAGATCTCAGAAGCAATTATGAACTTCCAGGAAAGTGGTCCGGACTTCAGTCAAGCCGTATTCTCCAAATGTGGAAAGCCTAATTTGAAATCGAGAAAGTACGTAATGAAATATTGATTTGGAAAAATCTATCATGTTTCTATTTAATGTTGAGAACTGCTTCTATTAATTGTAGGCAACTGCTTCCATTAATGGGAGAGAACTCTTCTATTAATTGCACGTATTTGTTGTCGAGTATTATTTGGTTGTACTTTGATGTGAAAAACTTTACGTACCGACGCGTTCTTTGTTCCTGCGCTTAATCAAAAGTACCAAACAGAGACTGGGAAGTTGTAGAAAATGAAATCTTACAGAGGGAATAAAATTGGAGAGTTTTTTGGGTTTCAGCGGAAAGACGGCAAGGAGCGAGGCAGCTTTGAAATTTGTCGATTTTCTGGTACATTAACTTGGGCTATGGTACGGAAAGGCAGGAGTTTGTATAGGAGAAAATAGTAAACAATCCGGAAGTGTCGTTTTTCTTTTTTTGACTTCAGCTCCATACACAGTTTAGATACACTCATATATCATTATGAGTTTGCCTTAAAAGATCTTTCCACGATGAATATTAGTTTTCCCCATGAGTGTAGTTCCTATTGTTCAAGCTAATCATTAATAAGGCTGCATGGAGGAAAGTATCGATCCCGGGAAGAAATGACTAGCTTTTATGATGAGCTGGTTTCAATTTAGTACGTACTAGAAAAGGACCTGAGAATCAGCTAGTTTGTGATGAAATTTTGCATGAAAAACGATATGCTGTGATCATGCATATACGGTCTCATTAATCTTTGGTGCTTGTTCATGTTTATAGTCTCCGACGTAGAGATGCCTCAGCGTTCGATCCAGCTGCTTTGGGCCAGAACACGTCGCCTAAAACTGCTGAATTAAGGAATTCTAATTCCCGACCGGGTGGCAGAGGAAAGCAGAATAAGGAAACTGCGCCGGTAGTGGAGGAAGATGATGGTAGTATGCAGCCGAGTAAATCCCTTGAGAAATTATTAAGAGAAATCAAAAAGAAAATTCAAAAGACGAAAATGGTGTGGGACAAGCTGCCACAACAAGTATGCAATGGAATTAATAAAGAATATTCTTCCCAGCTATGCTGGAATGGTAGCTCCCTCATTAAACCTGACAGGAACAAGAGTGAGGAAGAGAGTGAAGTAAATAAGTCACCCGCACCCCCGGGAAGAGCCAGTGGACCACCAAATAAATTAGTGGCTGACCAAATTCTAGTTTTACAGTTCATTACGGACAAATTGCGAGCTTCATATAATGGTCACGATGTACAGTGGGTAGAAGAAGATCTTGGTATGTTAACTACTACAGTGTTTTAAGACTTGAATTTAGCTTACGCTTATCAATCAGGAATGGATTAACAATAATAAATAATTTTGAATGCATTACCTACAGATTTAGAACTTGGAAGTGGGGAAGGTTCCGGATCGGGAGACATTCCATCAGATTTAGATGATTCAGATGATGACGATCCTAGCGGAGAGATCCATAGGAAAAAACATCCAAGCCGTCCACCCGTGCCGAAAGGACCTCCACCGTCAATTTTCAATAGGAATCCCGGCGGAGATGATGATGACAATGATCGAGACAATTCCGTTAGTCTGGAAGAGAACCATATACCTGGACTTGGAAATAATAATCCAGCTGGAATCCCCATAGACTTTAGTGGTAAAACTCGGAACAAGCCTCCTGTCAACTCGAATCCACCGGTGGTTGTTAAGCCTACCTTCACCACCTCTACTACCAAACGTCCACCTGGCTACTCGGGTGATGTTAGTAAGAAAATCCCAACGAGTAGTGGAAACATGGACGTTGCCACCAAGACTGTTGCAGTTTTCAAGCTTTTTACCCCCATTTTTGTATCCATGTTGGGTAAACTTGTTTCACTGAGTTAATCATACTTCCCACGCCTTTTTCGGTATATGATCTTTTTTGTATGATTATTATTATTATTGCAAATCTCGACAATTTTTTGTTGTTGTTTGTTATTGTTGTAACTCCAAATTTTAGTCATTCACGAAATGTCTCTCAAGGTATTTAAAATAGTAAACCAGCTACAAACCTGTAGTTTATATGTATATGTGAATATATACATAATAATAATATTATTGTATTGCAATTGTATGTATGTAATTTAGTCGATCAAATCATTGTAGTATAGAATAGTAACTGTAAAGTGTATTTGCAAAGTTAAGTAACCTTGTATATGTCTATCGTCTGCTAAGAACGCAGCTATACATACATCAGTGTCCCTGCATTATCCCAATGCAAGAAAAGTGCAAACAATGTGAAACATTGTCATTTTACATGATTCAAGTATAATGAAGTACTAAATTATTATTAAGAATAGTGCTTCTTATTGTGAGCAACATTTCCCTGAAATCGATGTTAACATTAAAAAATATTTTTTAAAGTATTGCGGTGAAGGAAAGTTTCATCACTGAAGTATTATTAATTAACGTGATTAACCAATGGGGGTATAAATGGATGTAAGGATGATATATAAAAAATAACTAGTAGTAGCTTAAGTTTTACAGACGTTCTTCTGAGTTCATCAAATGTAAATAACATTGTGTCATCGATCACTATATGTATTTACTACTATGAATTTATTATACATTCACTTAATCGCTATAATATTGATACTTGTTTTTGTGTAGAATGTGATCTTGAATATTTGATGCTAATGATAATGATGTAACATGTATTGTTTACGCCGTAACAAAGTACACATACATTTGTATATCTGTTTATAAACCCTATAGCAATAATTTCTTTTGGCTCTCTTTTGTAATCAAGTAAATTCCTGGGCTTTGGAATTCCTTTTAATATTATGCTTCTTATATTGTTTTATATCCATTTCGTTACACATTATTAGTTTTTATATTTTAATTTTTTGTGACTGTTTATTTTGTACTGAATTTAAGATATAATTATTTTGAGCTGCAAGGCGTTGACTGTTAATCATTTTAAGTGCTTTTTGTATTCTTGGATATAGGCTCCATTCCAATTTCCAATGCATAAGTATCTTATTAGACTATCTATATACTTTGGATACAAATTAAATTTAATATACGAACCAAGTGCCATTGATTTTAGAAAATTACTTTATAATAATATGCAACATAATTTATCCTTTATATTATGCATGTTATATTTACCTAAGCAGACTTGTTTTTTAAAACATTGATTACCATCGGTATTAATACAAAAATACGGTGGTAAATAATATTTATTATACGCAAGTATTTAAAGAAACAATCTTATAGGGTTTATTCGTTAAATACTCTTTATGGATTGTCAACCGCTCCATATCATTATGATTACATTGCGTGTGAATCCCACATTATTGTTTTCCTCTAAAGCTTTATATTATTGCACTCTGTACACTATATGGAGTCTAAAATTGTAATAAGTTGTTAATGTATTTTTCTGCTGTTTATCGTTATTAATATAGCTTTCCTATATTTACATACCTATGTTTATAATATATTTTATAGTTTATTATTTTAACGACTTTACACGATGTACGTTCAAAACTGTAACAAAATGAGATTATACAAATATTTAGAACCGAACAAAAATGAGGCTCTGTGGTAAATAGCAACGTAAAGGATAGTGTCGCTCTATATACAAAATCAAATTAAATGTATAATTTTTATCTACGTAGAGTATATAAATATAATTATATGTAGACCATATTCAAACACTTGGTTATACATTAAAGCATCTTGTATTTTGTAATTACGTTGATCTAAGTGGGTAATTAGAAAGTCAGGTAAATTTGCAAAGCAGCTAAAACCTTTTTTTAAACTTCTGCGTTACGAAATTTCACGCACCTTCGCAAATTTTAAAGGCAATGGCAACAAATGGAGAAAGGTATAGTATTACCAATATATATGCTTTAGCACCTTTTTTCCTTCATTATTATGGACGCCCATAGTATAGCGAAAACGATTACATTAATCATTAAAAACTATGTGTGTAGTATAATATAGTGTAGCTTAGCTAAGCAGATATGCAATAACAGAAGCAAAGCTTTCTGGTATCAAAAGGAAAAGAAAAGTATTGTGCAGTGCAAAGGTTTTAAGGAGGGAGGGAGTACAATCAGGAGAATTAATATTGTATGTATATAGTGTTGAAATTAATAATACACTATATATTATTAAATATCTGTGAAGGTTATTAAAATTAGAATAATGCAAATATTTCAATCGCAGAATTATATTCAAATGAATGTAGAGATTGCAATTTACATGATACGAAATTCGATTACTATAAGTATAGATACATTATAAGGCAAGATCTGTGTTGTGTATAGTGTTATTTATCCTACAATTTATAATTAAAAAATTATTGGTATTTCATCCTGTACGCAACCTCCAACGGTGTGTGGATTTAAGTAAAATTATTATTTAACATCTGTAGATATTTATAGTAATCAATGTATTATCTCTTGCAGACGGCATCTATATCCCCTTTCCCCTGCTTTCCCCAATGATCAACACTGTATTTTTAATATTATATATTCTATAATATACTTGTAGGTATATATATATACATGTATACAAAAATCATACATATATACATAATTACATTATTTCGACGTACAGCATTTAAAAATCTTATATGTGCAAAGTATACATAAATAAAATACTTTAACATAACAAATAATGTATAGAACTACATTCTATGTATTTAAACGATATAAAATAGGAATAATTCAATAATCACTATATTATTGAGTCGTGCTTTAGTGAACGTATTGCTGTTATTTTTACTATAGACATATAGAGCAGCTCTAATATTATATCTATAGTAGTAACTCATAATAAATACTATACTTAATTTTAAGTATATAATACTACCTATTTCAATAAATAAAAACTCACTTGGCATCTTCGATCGACATTCATACGAGTATCGTCATTTACTTTTGCATATTAATTACTGGAAATTGCTGTCTCTAATAATTATTCCATTAAATAATAAATTAATAATGACATAAATTAAAAAATTATTTAAAAAATTGTAATTTCAAGAAAAGTAAATAAACAATTTCAATAATAAATACTATAATAAATACTAAAATAAATACTATATTGAATACTAAAATGAATAATAAAATAAATAATAAAATAATTAATTAAAAAATTAATACTAAAATAATTAATTAAAAAATTAATACTAAAATAATTAATTAAAAAATTAATACTAAAATAAATA